>VNJS01002145.1:6659-25811 GCA_008042575.1 Drosophila watanabei | reverse complement strand
CTGGTTGCAGGCCGCAATACAGGGCCGCCAAGCCAAAGCCTACGTACCGGGTGGCATCTGCACCGCTTTCTTCCAGCGCGGTATCCACCAGTTTCAGGGCGGCACGCTGCACGCGGGCGGCCTGCATGGCGTTTGGTGTGGGTAATGTTGGGTCTAGCAGCGGGCCAATGGCCGTGATCAGCTGCGATGCAGCACGGGAGCGCTCTAGCGCAGCATCCGATACCGTGCGGAGTTCCGCAATAAGTGTCATTCATTCCTCCATCGCGTCGTGGCGATGAAGAGATGATTATCGTCATTACGACGATAATTCAATCAAAAAAAACGTCTATACGACGATATTCTATCAGCTGCCTCATGGGATTTCCTCATCAGAGGAATCTATCTAGTAAGCCAAGGCACAAGCTTTAACAAAGCTCCAACAATTGCAATAATTGCTGCAACTTTTGCTGTTGTAGGAATATTATCAATTTTCCCTTTAATTCCAGCCAACTCTACTTCGACATTTTTCACATCATTTTTTGTTGCCACTGTAGCAAGCGTAACCTGTATGGAAGTTAAAGTTACCTGAAGTGTTTCTAATTTATCCTCCAGTTTAGCTATTCTACGCTCCATGTCACCATCATCTCCCCCTCCAGAGCCTCCTATACGTGAATTATCTTCATCTTTGCCATTATCCACTACGAGTGTTGGGCCAGCAAAATGTGCCTTGCTATTCATTTGGAGTTTCTTTCCAAAATTGAAAGAATAAATGTGTGTGCAAAACCACAATTTTCACAAACCACGACTAAAGCATCATAATATTTGCTACCAGGATACAAATTAACCCTAGGAGAAGATTCTCCACTTATAGCAATAGAATAGCTGTCGTTTTTACATATAAGACAACAAAAGGCCCCTGAATCAGTTTTCGAATACATTTTTTCGAGAAGCGCGTTTAATTGCTGCCCTCTTTGATCTTCCAATAAACGTAAAGCTTGCTCGTCTGCCATGCCTCTCCTCCTCAAACAAAAGCTATTTTAACATTCAACGGTATTTTTGTTCCCGTTTTATTCTCTCTGTGATATATCTATCACGCCTATTTTTAAAGGGAGTTTAGAATATGAATGGATTTGTCATTCCGGTTCGGATTGGAGATCAACAACGGCCAAAGCCACTTCCTCAGTGGTTGGCGCAACATCCGATTTTTGCACCAACTCAGGATAAGTTAGAGCAATATGAACAGCCGTCTCAACCGGCATCTTCGCATCCATAACTCCCCGATAAATCCAATCGGTAGTACATCCGGTAAGATCGCAAAATTTTACAATAATCGCTTCATCAGGATAATTTCTACCGGTATAATAACCACTTAATTGTTTGGGATTAATGTCAAGCATGCGTGCCAAATCCGCAGCCACGCGTGTATATGCTTGACCAGCAGCTTTAAAACGCGCGCAAACAGCCTTTTTAAGCTCAGACGATTTAGGGGGCTTCTTGTGTGCCATCCCGTTATTATGACGGGATGGCTGCATGTTTCCATTCCTCATACGACGCTTGACATATCGTCGTTACGACGACAATGTGTCTTTATGAATAGTCATCGAGATATTATGGCGGCTCTGGGAGGGGTTCCCTATGTCGCAAAGCGCCTCAATCTCTCGCAGAGACGAGTGTATAATTGGGTACGAGTGGGTCGCTGTATTCCTCCAATGTTCTGGGGAAAAATTGCGTCTTTGGCCGCTGCCAAAAACCTTAATGTTACTCTCTCCCTATTGGAGCAGACAAAATTTCGTAACCCGTCAACAAATCGTAAAAAAACTGAAAGAACTCCGCCTGCAATACATAAGGGTGAACTCGCATGAACCATAACCAGAGCAGTACGCCCAAGCCCTCACCCTGTCAGTCGGAATCGTTTCGGGCATCTTTCGCACTCTTCAGTCTTATTCCGATCTATGCGCCGCAGTTTTGCAGAACGAATGGTGAGGCTCGTAGACTTGTGCGCGGCGGGGCGCTTGAGGTGAACGGAAAACCGGCTATCTGTGAAAATATGCCGGTAAGCGTGGGCGATACCGTAGTTGTATGCCCTCGCTCAAAAACCCGGCGGTTTGCGTTTACCGTTTCAGATCCTTCGCAAGATGCGAGCGAACGTCTTTCTTTGCCTGCAAAGCATGATGGCGCAGCATGAAACAGAATTACCCACCTAAACCAAACACCTTCATGCAAGCTAAGGCGCATACGAGCAATAAATTGGCGCAAACCCTTTGGGTTGCTCGATTTTATCCGGTCTGGATGTGCGATTGCGCACGCGCATTAACTCAGGATACTGGATCTTATCTTGCGCAGTTTCGCGCCGTGCAGTGGTTTCTCAAACCCTACGTTACTTGGGTGGATGAGACACTGGATTGGCTGGAGGAATGTCGTCAAAAAGAGCGGGAAGATCAAGGTCGGCAGCATTCTTCTTTAAGGGCTTCGCACATGGAGGGACATATTCCTTCAGCACAGCCGTCTCCAAAAGCTGGTGGCGGCAGCGATGCCGCCACCAGCAACCCTGATCCACTTATGACCGGTCTGGAAGATTATTTTGCTGCTTGTGATCAGGCCAGTGCAAAGTGCCCAAAAAAATTCCCGCCTATTCCTGAAAAACAGCGCCAAAGAATGCGCCAAATTACTGCGGAATTTTTACTGCATGTGGGGTGTCGGCGGTGAGCTATCTTTCACAATCTGAAGCGCTTCATCCATTCCTAACAATGGCATCGCGCCGGAGCAATAATTCTGCAAAATACTTTGCAGTTCTAACTGACTTTCGTGAGGCAGTAACTTCACTGCAACCCTTAACGCTATTTTCATGGCTTCTGCACGTGCGCGCGCCCCTTCAAGTTCGTGCATATCTCTCAAAGATTTCTGAGGATCATTTTTCTCCATCAGAATCGTCCTTTCATGTTGGTGACACATGCATGATGGACGTAGCTGACAGCGGCATCAATGCCGCTGCCAGCACCTCTGCTGCGGGTCATGCGCCATGCTAACCGCAGCTATCAAAACAGCCACACGCACGGCCATCAAAGCCTGCGGTGGGCTGGATTCAATATCCCGCGCTGTGCGTGTCGGCATCACGCAGCTTTCCGATTACTGCAACCGTGAAAAAGCATCTGTGGTGCCGGTAGATGTTGCTGTTGAGCTGGATAAAGAAGCGCAAGAACCGCTTATTCTTTCCGTTATGGCTCAGGCAGAAGGTTTTGCCCTGGTGCCGGTCAAGTTCGGCAACGGTCTGCTGCCGCACGATATGGGCAAGTTTGCCAAGGCTACCAGCGAAGTTCTGCAAAAGGGCTTTGAAAGTATGGCAGATGGCAATGTGGATGTGCAGGAAGCGCATGAAATCCTCATACATGCGCAACGTGCCCGTACATCATTGCATCATATTGAGGCCACAGCGCACAAGATCATTGCTGAAGGCAAACCATTGCAGGTGAGCATCGCTGATGGCGCGTGAGGCACTCAACTGGCGGGAGCTAGATCCTAAAATCCGGCATTATGCCCGCTGTGGTTTTAGTATCAAACGCCAATCTCATAAACTCAATATATCTGAGCGCGCCATTTATTTGCGCCGCAATGCCCTGGGTATCGGTCGCAAGAAAAAGCATGCAGCGCAGGAGAATTCTTCTTATGTCGCGTCTTAAAAACGCAAAATCCGCACGCCGGTTTTTCCGCCGTCGTCCCCTCAATGTACGAGCATTGCGTGAAAGCGCGCGCGTGCAGCCTGATCTTTCCATGCAGTCGCGTGTGTCCGGTGGTTTCACATGGCGTGCACCACGCAAGGCCATTCGGCATGCGGCGTATTACAATGGCTGAGGTGCTGCTGGACGGATATGATTTCTGCGGTCGGTTGCGTAACGCCATCGCTGCGGAAAAAAGCCTTGCTGCCTTTGCCCGCAAACATGGGCTGAAAGAACAGTCCGTGCGTGATGCAGAAGCTATGCGGAGCGTGAGCAAGGATGCTTGCAAAGCTCTTGGCTTGGTAAAAGTTTTGCGCTATCCACCGTTAGACGGCAAGGGCTCCCTTGTATCACTCAAAATAATCCAAGAAAAACTGAATAACTTTGTCAGTCAGTGCGGAACGCAAAGAGCGGCAGCGCAACGGCTAGGCATTCATGAATCTCACCTCTCCAACATTCAGAACGCGTTCCGTGGTGTAACGCCAGTTTTATATAAGCTTGGCTATGGTCTGCCAGTGGTGCGCTATATCGCACTGGATGCAGTATGAGCGGCAAGCTGAAAGCTGCGGAAGTTTCCGTCATGTTGGCCAGCCAGATGGAGGCTTTGGCGCGTGAGCTGCTGCCCGGTGGCAAAAAAACCGGCGCTGAATGGATGGCCGGATCTGTAGCAGGTGAGCCAGGCACAAAACTGGCTGTGCATCTATACGGTGCAAAAGCCGGTGTGTGGAAAGACTTTTCTCAAGATATCGGTGGCGATCCGCTGGATCTGGTCGCACATTGCCTGACAAACCGAGATCTGAGTGCCGCATATCGCTGGGCCTGCAACTGGCTGGGCTTGAGCACGGAAACGGTGGAAGTCCGCCGTGCGGAAATCCGTGAAAAAGCTGAACAGGCTAAGGCAAAAGAGGAAGAAGACGCTAAAAAGCGTGTTATCCGTGCGCGGGATATCTGGATGAATGCCCAGCCAAATATCTTGAACACACCAGTAGATTTCTATTTACAGGCACGCGGTATCAAGCTGGAAAAGTTTGACCGGCCTCCTGGTGCATTGCGGTTTGCGCCAGAGCATTACTGTGCAGAAATCAATGCCCCATTGCCTGCCATGCTGGCTGCCATCACAGATCTGAACGGGCGGTGCGTTGCCGTGCATCAGACGTGGCTCGGCCAGCATGGTGGTCAATGGGCCAAGGCACAACTGGAAATTCCCAAGAAAGTTCTGGGCAGTTTCCGTGGTGCCTGTATCCGGTTGCGCAAAGGTGCCGCCGGCACAACACTTAAACAGGTTTTACCGGATGAGGTGATTGCGATTGGTGAGGGCATAGAAACGTGCCTTTCCGTTGCCATGGCCCGTCCGGATCTGCGGATACTCGCAGCAATCTCTCTCGCAAATCTCGGAACAATCCGTCTGCCGGATACAGCACGCAACGTGCTCATTCTGGCAGATCGGGATGAAAGCACGGCGGCCAAAAAAGGCCTGCGTAAAGCCATAGACACGCACCTGTCAGCAGGGCGCACGGTAGATGTGGCTTGGCCGCCAAAAGGCAAGGATTTCAACGATGTTATCGGAAGATGAAGAAAGCGGCCTAGACGCCATCCGCTCGGCCATCAATACGGCAGAACGGCAGTTCCAAGTTATTGAGGGTGGCAAAAATGCCGATAATGGTGGACGCCCTCCCAAAACCAAAGAAAAGAAGCCCTGCCCTGTTGTCACCATCGGGCATCTGGACGGGTCTTTTTACTTTCTTGATCGCGTTGGTCAGCTGCGCGTGCTCAAGGCATCGCAAATGACACGCCGGCCAGATCTGGTGGCGTTGTTCGGTGGCAATATCGACTGGCTGAAAGAAACATTTCCGAAAACGGCAAAAGTCAAAGACAAGGATGCAGAAGGCAATGAAACAGCGCGTGAAGTTGTGGTTGACTTTAATATCAATCACACTTGCCAGTTCCTTCAGCGTGAGTGCTTTTCTGCTGGGCTTTTCGGTGATCACATACAGATCCGCCGTCCGGGCATCTGGCCTACGTCAGAAGGTATGCCGGTGGTGCATTGTGGCGACCGTGTTCTGGTGGGTTCAAAGCTGGAATTACCAGGCACGCGCATTGGCAATCAGATCTGGGCTGCTGCACCAGCTGAGCCACGTCCAGCAGAGCCGTGCGAGGCGATTGATGCGCGGGAATTTCAGCGCCAAGTCAGGGAATTGTGGGATTTCCGGCTGGAAGGCAGCGATATCATTGTTATGGGCATGTTGGCCTGCGCGTATTATGGCGCGGCCATTCCGTGGCGTCCTGCCGGATTTCTAACAGGCCCTGCCGGTTGCGGTAAATCTTCCCTGCTACGTGTGCTGCAAAATGCCATTCCGCTCAAATTCGCCACGAATGACGCATCAAAGGCCGGTATTGAACAGATGGTGGATGGTCGTGCCATTCCCATGCTGGTGGATGAAGCGTCTGACCGTGTGGATCAACGTGCTGCCCGTGCTCTGCTGGATCTGGTATTGTCCGCAACCGGTGGCGAAGGCACAAAAGGCGCGCGCGGTGGTTCGGATGGTATCGCCCGCAAGATTGCGGTGGCTGGTTCCATCATCATGGCATCCATCCGGCCACCGGATATGGAGGCGCAGCATCTAGGCCGCTTTACACTGGTGGAAATGCAGGCACCTAAAAACGGTGCAGACCACACGGCAGAACATCGGGAATTTGCTGAATGGGCAAAGGAAATCGGGCCAAAGCTATGGGGTCGCGCATTGGCAGGATGGCAACGCTATAGTGCAGCGCGTGTGATCCTCCGTGCCGCCGTGGGCCGTTCCGGTTGTCAGCCGCGTGAAATGGATCAGATGGGGTCATTGCTGGCCGGTTGGTGGACATTAGCTAACGACACCGTGCCAGCAGAAACGGAAGCAGATCATATTGTAAGGAGTGTTATGGGTTACATCCGCACGGCAGAAACGGCGGAAGCCGCAAGTGGCAGCCAACAGATGATAGATCATCTGCTTTCGCAAAAGGTGCAAATGGATCGCTCAACAGATCGGCGGTCACTTTCATCACTGATAGAGCGCATGCTGGTGCCGGTGAATGAAGAAAAGCCGGATATAGAGGAAAATGCGTTCTCCCGTAAAAACGTTGCATCCGTTCTGGCAAGTTATGGTATCAGGGTTGTCAGACGGAATGAACCTACGCCCCGCAGCGGTCAGGATGTGCCGCGTGGCAGTGAAGGTGATGGCTTGTGGATCTGGCCGCGCAACGCTATGCTGACGGCACTGTTCAAGGACACGCCATTTGCCGGGCAGAAGTTCGTTTATGAGTTTTCGCGAATGGAAAGCTACAGGCCGCCGCCGCGTAACGCGCGCGGGCATCAGATTACCATCACCATGGATGGTAAGAAGAACAAGGGTTGCTTCTGGGTCAGGTGTTGTGAGCTTGGCTTGTCTGATGATGGTGACGATGGGCTGTAAAGGAACCATGGAACCGCAACGGAACCGCGCCGGTTCCCATTAGTTCGTTATATTTCCTAAAGGGAACCAAAACCCCTATAGGGAACCTGTTTTTTCACTCCTATACAGAAGCGCGCTCTCCGTGCCTCAAATCCATTGTGAGAGAAAATAGCAGTTCCCTTAGTTCCTTAGTTCCCTTTCTTTCTAACATATTGATATATATAAATAATAAAAGGAACCAGAAGGGAACCACATGGGAACCGCAGGAACCTCGCTAGAAATGAAAGCCTTCAAGCCCATAAGCGGGCAGGAAATGGCACAGGCCGTGGAAGATCGGTTGTTTGAGGCCGGATACACACTGGCCTGCTTGCCAGCCCACGGCATCCGTCCAGCTGGATGGGGCAAAGGCTGGGGCGAAACGCTGATGGACATGGATGATCTGCTGACACTCACGGCAGAAAGTGAAGTCCGGCCACCCATGCCAACAGCTGCCGCCATTACCCGCATGGATGAGGCGTTCACTTGGGTGCAGGGTATTTCCAATGTCAGTCACCGCCGCGTCGTGCTGCTCTGGATGATGATCCACCCGCTCTCACGCCAACATCGCTATAGCTGGAGGCAGATT
Source organism: Drosophila watanabei (assembly GCA_008042575.1). Taxonomy (NCBI): domain Eukaryota; kingdom Metazoa; phylum Arthropoda; class Insecta; order Diptera; family Drosophilidae; genus Drosophila; species Drosophila watanabei. The sequence continues at coordinate 18,066 of VNJS01002145.1, read as the reverse complement.
GGCAGCTTTTTGGGTGTGAGCGATAAAACAGCAAAAAGCTGGTTTTTCAGGGGGATAGCTGAGATCACGAAAAAAAATTACACCTAACTGCATTTTTTACTTCTCAAACTCCGCAAAATGCAGTTTTTTAGACACCATGATAAGGGGTCGTGCAGCCAACAGGCTACGCGGCCTTTTTTTATGCCCAGATGAAAGCGAAACATGCCTGTCAGATCTCCAGTTTTCCGGCCGCGCTGGCACAAGCCAGAAGCGCAACGCCGGAAGGAGTTCGATAAGCAGCGCGGCACATCGCGCCAGCGCGGTTACGATGCCGCATGGGGAAAGGTTCGCGCCCAGCACTTGGCCCTGCATCCAATCTGCTGCGTGCCTGGATGCAGAACACCGCGTGATAGATTGAACGTCGATCACATCGAAAGCGTGCGGGAAAATCCGTCCAGGCGGCTCGACCCCAGCAACCTGAGAACGCTCTGCCAGTCGCATCATTCGGCCAGAACAAGCCGAGATCATAGCTGGAACCGCTGAAAATCGGCAGAAAACGGCAGAAAACCGCCATTTTTGACGAAAAACACGTCAAAACGGGTGGGGGTGTCAAATCTCTGCCGGCGGCGAGCACCTGAACCGCGCCATGGGCAAATTTTTGCAACCGCGAAATTGAGGAAAAAAGTTACCAGGATGGTTGGATGGAAACCCTCCTACCTATTCGCATGAGGGAAGGTCATCATGAGAGGTAGAAAACCAAAGCCACGCCACCTTCGTGTGATTGAAGGCAATCCGGGAAAGCGGGCTCTCCCAGAAGATGGTGTCCGGCTCCCGTCCGAATATGCGGCGCCACCAGATTTTCTGGATGAGGTGGCACGGGCTGCGTGGGAGCGCCTTGTCCCTCCTTTAGTGGAGCGCGGGCTTTTCACAGTTCTGGATCATGACAGCATCGCGGCCTACTGCGAAGCATTCAGCCGGTGGCGCAAGCATGAACAGTCCTTGAAGGATGCCGGTCAGGAAACCTTCGAGACGCATGGCAGGCAAGGACGCATGATCCGGACACGGCCAGAGCTGGGCATCATTTCTGAACAGATCAGGCTCATGACCAGCATTGGCTCCAATTATGGATTTTCGCCCGTTGCCCGCATGCGCCTGAAGGATGTCGGGCAAGGTGACTTGTTCAACCCATTTGACAACGTGTGAGTATGGCCAGCTACCCCTACATTCGGAAAGCGCAGCGGTACATCAAGGATGTTCTGTCTGGGAAAATTCCGGCTTCATGGCAGGTGGTAGCTGCATGCAGACGGCAACAGCAGGATCTGGCGCGGTCTAAGCAGAAGAAATGGCCGTATCGGTTTGATAAGGAAGAAGCTGAGCGCGTCTGTCGCTTTCTGGAGCTTATGCCGCATATCAAAGGCCCCAAGGCCCGCGATGGCGAACTGATAGAGCTTGAAGGCTGGCAGTGCTTTATTCTGACCACGGTTTTTGGGTGGCTGCATAAGAAAACGGGCTTCCGGCGCTTCCGGCGCTCCTTTATCGGCGTGCCGCGTGGGAATGCCAAAAGCACGCTGTCATCTGGCGTGGCGCTGTTCATGCTCACGGCTGATGGGGAACCTGGGCCAGAGGTCTATTCTGCGGCCACCACGCGTGATCAGGCCAAGATCGTGTTTGGCGATGCCCAGGCCATGACGCGTAAAACGCCGCCACTGGCACGCAAGTATGGGCTGGATGTTCAGCAGCGCGGGATTATCTCGGCCTGCAATGATGGCATTTTTCGCCCACTCTCGCGTGATGCCGATACACAGGACGGCCTGAACATCCATTTTGGGTGTCTGGATGAGGTGCATGCCCATAAAACCCGTGAAGTGTATGACGTGGTGGAAACTGGTGCAGGTAAACGTGACCAGTCCCTGATCTGGGCCATCACCACGGCAGGATCAAACAGATCCGGCATTGGTTATGAGCTCTGGACTTATCTGGAAGCCGTGCTGCGCAAGGTTTTGGCAGATTGGGAAGAGAGCCCCTACCCGCTCAAAGGCGATCAGGCGGAAGATGAGCAATTTTTCGGCATCATCTACACCATAGATGATGGTGATGATTGGACAGATCCTGCCTCGTGGCAGAAGGCCAACCCGAACTGGGGTGTTTCTGTCATGCCTGACTATGTTGCGGGCCTTGCTAACAAGGCCATGCAGCTTGCCAGTGCGCAGAATAACTTCAAAACCAAGCATCTGGATGTCTGGGTGAATGCGGATCAGGCATGGATGGACATGCAGGCATGGAAAAAATGCGCTGATTATGGGCTGTCTATTGATGATTTTGCCGGTGATGATTGCATTGAGGCACTGGATCTGGCCAGCAAGATCGACCTTGCAAGCAAAATCCGGCTGCTTCAGCGCCAGATAGATGGTGTGACGCACTATTACGCCTTTGCCACCTTCTACCTGCCTCAGCGGGCTGTAGATGAGGCAGCAAACGCGCAATATCAGGGCTGGGCGATTGACGGGTATCTCCAGACCACGCCGGGTGACGTGACAGACTTTGAAACAGTCGAAGCCGGCCTTCTGGAAGATAAAAACAGCTTCAGCGTCACGGATGTTGCCTATGACCCATGGCAGGCTACCCAGTTGGCGCAGCGCATGTCTGAAAAAGATGTGCCCATGCGCGAATATCGCCAGACCGTGCAGAACTTTTCCGAAGCCATGAAAGAATTGGAGGCCCTGGTGTTGTCCGGAAGGCTGCACCATGACGGCAACCCGGTTCTGGAATGGTGCATCTCCAACGTGGTCTGCCACACGGATGCAAAGGACAACATCTACCCGCGCAAAGAGCGAGTGGAAAACAAGATTGACGGTGCCGTGTCTCTGATCATGGCGCTGGGCGTGGCTCTGCATGGAGCTGAACAAGGTTTCGTTTACGAAGGAATGTAATAATGGGGCTTCTGGATTTCCTGCGTGGATCTGGGCCGCCGGTCTCCGCACGCCGGGAGCCTCGCCTTCATGCTGAAGCTGGTGTCAGCTCGCCTGCTGATAATTTTCAGGCAGGCGGCCCATGGGTTTCGTTTCCAATGGGTGGGCCTTCCCGCTCTGGCGTGCTGGTCAATGAGCGCACCACGCTTTCTCTGCCTGCCGTCATGCAGGCTCTGCGCATCCTGTCTGGCGTGTTTGCCATGGTGCCTATGCACTATTGCCGGCACGATGGCACTGGCACGCACCGGCTGACGGATGATCCGCTCTATCAGCTGATGAACGGGCGACCAAATGACGCGCAAAGCCGCTTCGCTTTTCGGGAAATCCTGATGAGTGATCTGCTGATGGCCGGGAATTTTTACGCGTATGTCTCGCGGGATGCCTTTATGCAGCCTGTGGCGCTTACGCGGCTTGATCCGTTTGGTACATTGCCGTTGCAGTCATTCGAACGGGCAACCGGGCAAAGCATGTTTTATGATACCACCCTGCCCGATGGCTCGTCCGGGCGCTTTGCAGCGCGTGATATCTGGCACGTTAGCGGCATGAGCCGGAACGGCCTGCAAGGTCTTAGCCCTATCGCCTACATGAAAGAGGCATTTGGCGAGAGCATCGCTACAGCCACCTATGTGCAGAATTACTGGCGCAATAACGGCCAGCCGCCAGTCATCATGACATCGGATAAGCCAATTGAGCCTGGAGCACGTCAAGCCATCAAGGAAGATTGGCAATCACTCTATTCAGGCCCCATGAATGCAGGCGTGCCAGCGGTTCTGGGAAATGGTCTGAAGGCCGCCTACATGCCCATGAACAACAAGAATGGGCAGTTGGTGGAAACACGCACTGCCCAAGTGCTGGATATTGCGCGTGCATGGGGTGTTCCGCCGCATCTGATTTTCGAACTGTCCAAGGCTACGTTCGGGAATATTGAGCAACAGTCTCTGGAATTCGTGATCTATCACCTTGGCCCGCATTTCGCACGCGTAGCAGATAGCGCCATGCATGCCTTTGCGGGTGCAGGCTGCATTTTCAAGCATGATCCATCTGACCTGCTGAAAGGCGGCTTTCTGGATCGTGCTCAGGGTGTTTCCGCTCTCCGTAATGCGGGCGTGATGAACACGGATGAAGCCCGTAACAATTTCGATCTGAACCCCGTGGGCGGTGATGTCGGATCTGAGCTGTGGCGGCCAATCAATATCGGTGTGGCAGGCGAAACCCCAGCCGGAACAGAATCAGGAAACTGACATGACACGATATTATGCGCTGGAAGCGATCAGGGCACAGCCCTGGGCGATCCTTCCCGCACATCTAGGCGCTATTGAGGCCATTGCTGCCCGTGCGCTGGAAGCTCCCGTGCTGGACGTTCTACGGGCTGATGGGCACTCAGAACGCTATCAGACCATGCTTTCAGCCGTGGCTGATACCGGCAAGCGCATGAACGGCACAAACAACGTCACGCTCAACAAGCAGGGCGTTGCCACCATCCCTGTCATGGGGCCGATTTTCCCGCGCGCCAATCTGCTGACTGAGTTTTCAGGCGCTACAGACCTCAACAGCCTGTCGGCAGATCTTCAGGCAGCGCTGTCCAGTGCAGACGTCAAGCAGATCCTCATGGTGTTTGACAGCCCCGGCGGCGTCACCATGGGTGTGAGTGACATGGCCAGCCAGATTGCAGCTTCCAGCAAGCCTGTCACGGCCTTTGTGCCGGGTATGGCTGCATCTGCCGCCTATTGGCTGGCAAGCCAGTGCTCCACCATCCTGATGGACAATACAGCCTTGGTCGGCTCCATCGGTGTGGTCATGTCTGGTGCAAAACAGGTGGAACCGGACGCAAACGGCATGATGGAGGTGGATATTGTCAGTTCCAATGCCCCAAACAAGCGTCTGGACGTCACATCCGATGATGATCAGGCGCAGATCCGCACCGTGCTGGATGATCTGGAGGCCGTATTTCTCCAGGCTGTCGCACAGGGCCGCCACACNCACATCGGTGGACAACGTAAAACAGAATTTCGGCCAAGGCGGCATGAAGGTGGCAAACAGCGCCATTTCAGCCGGAATGGCCGATGGTATCAGCACGCTTTCGGCCACCTTGGCCAAGCTTGGTGCCGCAAACCCTCCAAAAACGCCGGTAAAATCCGCTCCACGTCGCGCCGCTGCAATGGCTGATCTGGAAGCACGCCGGAAACTCGCAGAAGGACACGCGTAAATGGCCGTTCGTGACCGCATCACAGCACTCCGCAGCCGTCAGGCCGAAGTGCATGCCGAAATGGACAATATTCTGGCTGCATCAGAAAGCAATGAAGCTGGCGATCTGACAGAAGAGCAAACCGCAGCATATGACCAGTTGCGGGCAGAAGATGATCGCCTGACAGCCAGTATTGAGCGAGAAACTGACATGGAGCGCCGCCGTGCAGCAGCTGCGCGTCCGATGGCGCCTCTGCCTGCAGGAAATCCCGGTAGCCGTTCTACGGTTCCGGCTCAGGCTGAGCAAAAGCTTGCCCCTGGCATCAAGTTTTCCCGTCTGGTGCAGGCTGTTGCTGCTACCCGTGGTGAAGGCGGCATGCGTGCTGTTCTGGATTTTTCAGAAAAAACGTGGGGCTCCACTTTCGCTGCCGCTGCGGCTGACAACATGGAACAGTCCGTGGATGTGCAGGGTGGCTTCCTGGTCAATACCGATTATTCCACAGATCTGATTGAGGCCCTGCGTCCTGCTGTGGCTGTTCGGAAAATGGGTGCGGTTTCCGTGCCGATGCCAAATGGCAATATGACTTTCCGTAAGCAAACCGGCACATCCAATGCCCAATGGCTGGGTGAACGCGCGCCCGTGCCAACATCAGCACCTCAGGTGGATGTGGTGGCAATGAAGGCCAAGAAACTGGGGGCGTTGGTGCCGATCACCAATGATCTGCTGCGTTACAATTCGATCCAGACAGACAATCTGGTGAATAATGACGTCACGCGTTCTGTGGCTATTGCGGAAGATCAGCAGTTCATTCGTGGGGCAGCTTCCGATTTTGCGCCTGCTGGTCTGCGTTACCTGGCTAATGCGGCCAATGTCATTGCGGCAAATGCTACGGTCAACGTGCAGAATGTGCGCAATGATCTTGGGAAACTCCGTCTGGCACTCACCAAGAATAACGTGCCTATGCAGTCTCCGGGTTACATCATCAACCCGACTCTGGTGGAATTCCTAAGTCAGCTTCAAACCGCCACAGGCGCTCTGGCATTCCCTGAAATTGCAGATGGTCGGATTGGCGCTTTCCCCTATGCCAGCACCACTTCTGTGCCTGATAACCTTGGCACTGCCGGCAATGAATCTGAGTTGTATTTTGCGGACTTTGCCCAGATCCTGATCGGTGATGCTTTCCAGACCACGTTGGCCGTCAGCACGCAGGCTATGTATGTGGACGCAGGGGGCACATCGCGCTCCGCATTCCAGAATGATGAAACGCTGGTGCGTGTGATTGAGGCTGTGGATCTGAACACGCGTTACGATAGCGCCATTGCGGTGCTGACGGGGGCTGCATGGTTCCCTGGTGCAGTCGCGGGGCAGTAAAATGAAAATTGTGACCTTTACAGACCGTTGTGGCGGCATTGGTGCCGTTTACAACAAGGGTGATGTAGGCATGTTTCCGGATAACGTGGCTGATGCCATCGTGGCAGCCAAAAAAGGCACTGCAAAGCCGGTGCCTGAACCGGAACCCGCTGAACCGGAAGAAACGGGCCAAAAAGAGCCGGAAACACCTCAAAATGAGGAAAAACCAGCTGAAAATGAGCCAGAAACGCCAGAAAATGGCAAATCCTAACGGTCTCCATATGGAGGCCGTTTTTGTTTGGGGTGCAGTATGACAGTTGCAGTCATTACACCTGCCGAAAAAACAGATCTGGTAACGCTGGAGAGTGTGAAAACATATCTCCAGATCTCGGATGATAGCCAAGATGCTCGGCTTGGGCAGCTTATCACTGCTGCATCTGGCAGCTTTACCGATTATCTGGGGCGTCCGTTGGCGCTCCAGACCTATCGGGAACGCTGGACGCTGCGTGGACGCATTCCGGGCGTCAATCTGTCCAATGGGCCAGTTGCCACCATTCTATCTGCATCTGTGGATGGGGTGGCATGGTCTGGCCCGCTGGATGAATGCGATGTTGACCGCAAGAATGCACGCATCATGGCATCTGCATTCCTGCCGCCACGGCAAATGGTTTTCCATAGGTCTGTTGTGGTAGATATCATCTACATAGCGGGCTTTCTGTTGCCTGGTATGGATGTTCCTACACCAGAAAACCCACTTCTGGCCTTGCAGGTGCAAACCCTTCCCGCTTCCGTGGCTTCTGGCTGCCTGAGCACCATTCAGATGTTGAGTTGCGCCGCTGGGCGTGACCCGCTTCTGAAATCAGAAAGCACGCAAGGGGTGGGCTCGGCATCCTATGGCACGCTAGATCCTACCGTTGGTGGACTGACGCCAGATGCCGTTGGTACATTAGATCGGCTTGGCATTGCTGCGGATTGGATGGCCTGATGGGCCAGATTACCGAAACCCGCAAGCGGCTGCTTGCCAGAAGTGGCCGCCAGATGGTGCTCACGGCACGAGATGGCAGCAATCCGGTCACATTGCGTGCATATGCACCGCCGCCGCAATCCTCACAGCTGGCGGACGGCATGCCCAAAGCGCCGTTCATTGCTCAAACGTTAGCGGATGAGCTGAGCGCCGCCAATGTCACGCCAAAGGCGCAATGGCACCTCAAGGATGGCCCCAAGACCTACAGCCTGACAGATGCCACGCCCGTTTATGACGGGGCCACCATCTGCGGCTGGACGCTGATTGCAGCAGGAGGCGACTAATGCCCTCAGAAACAGTGTGGAACGATGCCTATGCCCGTGCCAGCGCCGTGGCAGAGGCGTTGGGCCATCTGATCGGTGATCCCCTGACATGGGATTTTTCCAGCGATGGCAAAGCATTTGTGGCGCTGGATATGTCCTCGTCCAGCATAGATAGCCTGGAACTGGGTGATCAACAGGCGCAGGAAAGCGGCCAGATCTGCATCATGCTCTGGATACCACAGGGCCGGATGAACACGCCCGCAGTGCTGTCCATCATGAATGCGTTTGAAGCGGCTTTCCGCACCAACCCGGTAGATCCGGATAAATGCTGGCCAAACGGCCTATTTTACGATGGCCAGACTTACACGCCTCCTTCCTTTCTTGCTCAGACAGGTAATTGGTATGTTGCCACGTTGATGGTGGATTACCGCTGGCAGAATATTACGGAACAAAAACCATGAAATTCTTTCCGCTTATCGAAACAGCAGCTAATTCTGGCCAGTTTCAGCTTTCTGGGGCTGCTGTAGAGGCAGACAACACCACTGCCGCCCTGGCATTGATTGAGCCCACCGTTGGCGCAGGCCTGCGCTATGGCGCATGGCTGTATCATGAGGTGCGCGGCCTGCCGGATTTTGCACCCGTAACGGATGCTGAAAAAGGCAAATCCTATGCTGTTCTGGCGCAAATTGGCGGCACAGATCAGCCCTGGACGCCAGATGGGCAGCAGCTTGTCTCTGCGCTGTGCGATGCCTCTAACCTGTGCCTGTCTATGGCGCAGTATATGGGTTTTCGCCTCGGCCTGATGCCCGTGGATGAAAAACCTGTAGCCGCACCGGCCACATCTGGCACTGAAACAACGCCAACATCTGGCGGAACAGACAGCACGGAAAAACCTGCCAGCTAACGCTGTTCCCTTCTCCATTCTTTCAACACAGGCCGCCTTCGGGTGGCCTTTTTTATTGAGGTGAACAATGGCTTTTACTGGAGCCACAGCAGGCTTGGCAGCCGGTGCACAAACCAATGATACGCGTTTGGATGTCGCGCTAGAAGCTACATATGCCACACCCCCAACGGGCAACTATCAGGCCCTGCGCATCACGGGGGAAACCCTATCACGCTCACAGACCACAGCGCGGCCGGAAGAAATCAATTCTGTCAAAGAAGTCTCGCAATCTGTGGTCACGCAGGTGCAGGCGTCTGGCACAATCTCTGGTGCTCTGTCATCCGGTACGTTTGATGCACTTTTGGCGGGTGTCATGGGTGCTGATATCATCCCCATGACCACCCAGACATCTGGCACAACGTTTTTCACCATCACGGGTTCAACATTGACAATCAGTGGTACAGGCACGTCTGCATGGATGACAACATTCGTGGCCAATGCGGGCACGATTGTTGTCAATTCTCCCAGCAATAATCTGAACAACGCCATTTTTGCGTTCAGTGGCAAAAATAACACTGCAGGCACATTTAGCCTGATTGCAGGCCCATCCGTTACGGGCACAGTCAAATCCACTAACGGTGATACGATTTCCGTGGGGGGCTGCCTAAACGGCAATCTGGATAAAACATTCACAGTCCGCAAAAAACTTCTTGGCCAGTTCCTGATGTATCCGGGCAGTCTGGTTTCCCAGGCACAGTTCCAGTTCCAGCAGGCGCAGTTTGATACGGTCAGTATTGATATCATCAGTGCAGATGAAGTGTTGTCTGCCGTAGATGTTTCAACGGCTGTTCTGCCCGCGCCATCTGGAAAGGTTCATAACTCTGTCAACAACTTTCTAGGTGTCACCATTAACGGCAATAAACCCGCCGGGTGCGTCACGCAGTTTACCTGCACGCTGGCGCGTAATGGTGCGGCGAACGATTATGGTATGGGCCATACTGGGGCCTGCGGCGTGCGTACAGGTCAGTTTATGGCTAGCGGCAGCATTGAATTCTTTTTCCGCAGTTGGGATGAATACAATGATGCGCTGAATGGTACGCAGGGTGAAATTATTATCCAGACTGTTGATGATAGCGGCAATGGATATGCGTTCGTTTTCCTAAATGCAGCCTTGCGGAATGCCAAAGTCAACAGTTCGCAAACCAATCAGACCGTGAAAGTATCGTTTGATATTGAGGGCAACCCCACAGCATCAGGCGGCACGTTCGCCATTGTGCCTCTGAGTGGTGTTGCCGTCACAGGTTCCTGATCTCGCCTTACCTGAAAAACAGTTTCACAAAGGATCGTCATAATATGACGGCCCTTTTTGTTCGTACCCATAACTCACAGGGTTTTACACAATGGCTAAACTTTCCTCTTTTACCCGCAACGCAACTGCAATTGCAGAAGGCACGCCCGTTACAGTGGGCGTGACAGATCAGTTCGTTATCGTCACGCGGGGCATGACCGCAGATTATGCCGATCGCCTGTGGGCGCTGCGCCGTGCGGCTGTTATCCGGTATAATACCGGCCTGTCTGTAACAGATGTGCCGGTAACTGAAAGTACGCTGCCGCCATCTATGGATGATGTGTGCCAGGCGCAGGCTCTGAGCGAAAAGTGCCTGATTGACGTGCAGGGTCTGGAAAATGACGATGGCAGCCCCATTGATATCGCCACTTTTAATGAAATGATCACACACCGCGAAAACCGGGCGCTGCTTGGTCTGGCATTGCAGGCGGCAGCATCTGTTGGGCGCGCCACCAAGGAACAGCTCAAGGTCGCTGAGGGAAACTAACAGCCGCCCTGCGCTGGCACCTGATAGATGGCCCGGTAGTGGCGGCCTGTGCTGTTCAGCCACCGCCACTGCGTGCGCTAGACGCATATGACGCGTGGCTGCGGAAAGTCGATCCGGAGCCCGCAAACATGCTGCCCTGGCGGTGCTGGCATGGCGTGGCCGGAACGCGCCGGTATCGGGCGGAAATTTACGGCGCTGGCATGGGGGCAACGCGTGGCGTGTCCTATCCGCAGCCATTAGCTGATGCCGAAATCCTGCGCTGGTGCCACATGCGGCGGCTGAATGAGGCGGAAACAGATTTCACCTTCCAGCTCGTGAAATCACTGGATCAGACATTCCTCCAGATCCGTAACCAGCAGATCCAGCAGGATCTGGCACACACTTTTAGGAAAAGATAGCATCATGGCACGGGCACGTATGGCGGAGACTATTCGGGAGCAGATCAATCTGGCCACCCGCAATGTTCTGGCATCGCAAAGCCTGCATGATCTGGTTGCGCGGGAATGCCGTGATCTGCGTGATGCCCAGATATCCTCTGGCGCTGCCTCTACCGTATTCAGCACATTTGTTGATGGCCGTAGAAACGATGCGGAGGAGCATGTGCGGCTGGATAACGGCATTGTCAGCTATGTGTTTTCCTATCTGGCGCAGGGTGTGGCCTTTGCGTTGGCTGAGTGCCAGAAACGCTCTCCTGTCCACACAGGCGCATTCCGCAAGGGGTGGGCCGTGCGTGTGAACGGGAAATGGTGGGCGCGCCCTGCCGCTGCCATTCAGCCGGGCAGCATTGTAGAAATCGTCAATACCATGCCCTACGCCCGCAAGATTGATACGGGTGGGCAGGAAACCAGCGTTCCACCAGGGATTGTAGAGGCCGTGCGGCAGGCAACGCGCCGCCAGTTCCCCACGCTCACGATTGCCC
>VNJS01002131.1:0-42045 GCA_008042575.1 Drosophila watanabei | reverse complement strand
TTAATGCAGTGGCAGACAGTTAAAGGACAGCTCAATCGACTTACAATACTCAAGGCTGATCAGAGAGACAATTAAGGTCACATAATCGGTGGCCACTAACTGGGATTTGACTTGACAGTATCCCTTGGAGATGCTAAACACGAAGCCGGGCTGACAGGTCTGCACCATGTTAACCTTACAGTTTATGAACTTGGTCTGATCGAAGGGATGGACGAACAGACCCACAGCTCCCACGGGACACAGGAGATAGTTTACCTGAAGCGCGGCAGAGGTCAAAGCGGCAGCTGGGATGATGGAGAAGGATTAGAGTAGGATACAGGAAGGAGTAGAGTAGAGTAGACTAAGTAGAGTAGCAAAGCATGAACCCAAAGCGCAGGATGAGCAAGAAACCCAAAATGGATAAGCAGAATGGAACCAAGCAAAGCAAAGGCAGGCAGGATAAGGAATGAAAACAAACTTACAGGAGGTCTGAGCGGAGCCTGAGTAAACACATACCAATCTGAAGCCATCAAAGATCTGACCCTGCGGACACAGCTCCACCTGAGGCTTGACACCGATACCGCATCGCAGATACTTGTGCGGGTCCTGGGGATGCGGCTGCAGGCCACGTGTGCCGGGCGGACAGCCCTGCTGCTCCGAGGACACCCCCGAGTAGACTGACCCGAGTGTTAGTTAGGAATTAACAATAAACATTGCTTATACGTACAGTGGCCCGATGATCCCGATCCTCCAGCTGCGCCGCCGCAGTTGACGGTGCTCTTGTGAACGCAGACAAGCAACGATGGACTAAAAGCCGTTCCTTGCGCGCAATCCTGGACGAAGGCTTGTCCATTGGCGCAGTTAAGGAACTTGGTGCAATCTGTTGGGTGTGGATGCAATCCGTTCACTCCATTCGGACACTTGGGATCGCTGTCCAGCTGCCTCAATCGCCCCAAGCGAGTGGTTTCCCCTGGAGCCACGGCTCCTCCTCCGGCCGACGCGCAATCAACATTGGTAGGATGATCGCACTGTAAAATCTTGGGATTGAAAAGCGTTCCTGGGGAACAGGTCTGGATGGTGGGGCTGCCACCGTTGCAGTTCACAAAGCGATGACAGTCGTGGGGATAAGGCACTAGACCCGAGAAATTTGGCGAACACGCCGAGTCCCGCTGGTAAATGGGCTGTGGCTCTCCTCCATAGGCCGAGTGTGCTGCTGATAACCCCGCTTGTCCCGACTGCTCACTGCCGCTCCGGTAACCGCTGCCTCCTGATCGATAAGCTATAACCCCGGGTCGCTGCGCAAGCATAATTATGAAATATTATTGCAAAATTGAAGCAATTAAGAGCGATACTTAGCGCTAATAGCTTATAATTAGGATCAATTTTTAGGTTTGGAATATTTTCTTGAGTTTAAAGAGTAGGTTTATATTAAAAACTGTATAAAAAACAAATATGTATATAAGTTTTAGGATTTAATTAGATTTTTTGATTATAACTTTGCTTTAAAATAAGAATTTTAACAAAGATTCACTTGATCCTTTAGAAAGAATAGAATACTAACATCCACTAGCAGGATCGCCAGGCTAAGGCCCAGGACGGCCCATTTGGCCATTATATTCAGATTTAGCTTTATTCACTTTTTATATAGAGGTATTTTCTATATAGCACCGATGCTGATAGCAACTATACTCGAAAACGCGCACGAATTTCAAATTTGTTCGTTGTGATCCCGTCCAAGTGCCAGGCTCGACTGACTCAGACCTCGAGATCGCATTTCAATTCTGGCTCGGGATGAATCTGTATCTCCACCGCCGCCGCTGATAGAGATGCTCTCGGATGTCGCCGAGCCAATTGAGTGGACGTAGGCACTATCTCCGCTAGTAATCTCAAGACCTTTCTCGCCGCCTTATCTCCTTGTCCCCTTGTTTTGTTTGCCTTTTCTTTTTGGGGTTTTCACTCGTTTATTTGCTTCTGAGGAAATATAGATGATGCTGCCCCCAGAGTACTCCTAATGATGATGATTTACAGTGGCGCAGTCGTATTTAAGGGTTGTCTATATTTACATAACTGCCAACGCATTAAAACAAACTCAACGTCTTACCTAAAAAATAAAACTAGACTAAGTCATTTCGTCGCCGGCGGCTGAGGCTTATCAGCAGGTGAAGACTGCTCCACCAGGCCGACTCGCTGCTGAATCTTCAGCCAGAGCACATCGTAAGGCTGGTCGAGTTCCGTTTGAGTCTTGGGAATTCCCACAGATCGTCGCACTTCCGGCGCGAGGAGCAGCAGATTCTGTGCGAGGCCAAAGCTGCTGGAGGCTACCCAGTAAACACACAGTGCCGACGGTACCGTGCAGGCCACGGGAACCATCACGACGCTTAGGCCTCGGAAGACATTATTCATGGCACTTTGCAGGCGGGTGGCAGGACGTGTCCGGGACATGGACTGCACCTCAATGATGGCCAAGTTAATGAGGCCCAGCGCCACTGGCAGGATGTAGGAGCTGTCCACCACAGTGAGGTTGGGTATCCAGCCAAATCCCCCGATGGTCATCTCTGTGGCCACAATCTGGGCCTGATAACTCGTGGGATCCGGCAGCAAGTAGACGAGATTGCGCAGCGCCACCGATTGAAAGATCCACAGCGGCACCTGGCCCCACAGCACGATGAGGGTTTTCATGGGATGACAGTTGTCCCGGACTATGAGCTTCTGCCACTGCTTCTTTATCTAAGGAATAGAGAAGTATTAAAAAAGTCTGGAAAAGAGATTTCTTAATCGCACAAACCGAACGTTGGTAGACGACCTGCGTCTGCTTGTCGGTCCACTTGAACTTGTGCTTGGCCATCGCCGCCTCCCGCTTCAGCTCCTCCACAATGGCGGGCATTTCCAGCGCTATCTTCTCGATCCTGGCAGTGATGCGGTGCTGGTAAACGGTCAGCGGCAAGGTGACAACACTGCGAAACAGGAACGTGGACAGGACAATGGAGGCCCACCAGGGCAGGCCGCTGTAGTCGTGTATATGGATGAGGGCGTCCTGCATATAGGCCACCGGAGTGCTGTTCGATAAAGTCTGCCAAAACCCGACCATGCCGCTGGCATTCGCCAGTTGGACACTTGTCGCCGCCGTAACCGCCGCTTCCGTGGATGCCGGGCGCTGATTTTGAGTGTCATTTGGGAATGTAGCTCCGGGATAAGAGTATTTATAGGTACCGGAAAGGATTGGCCTCCTGCAGGCGCGGTAAAGCAGCAGCGCTGCCATTTTTAAGTCAAGAAATTCGATTAAATCGCAAAGTAAACAATAAAAAATGCATAACAGACAACAGCTGACCGCACCGCAATGTGACCGCGCTTGGAGCGGCAGAATATTCCAGCCAAATTTTCAAAATCACTATTCGCGTAAGCGTTGCCAGACTGATCGAGAAAATCACGCTTTTCCTCTTAAAAAACAACTTTATTTATTGCTTTTTTTATAGTTTTTAAAACAAAATAAATTGAAAACAAAACTAATTTTATTCTTCTTCTTATAATATGTACCAAACAAGCGACGTAGGGAAAGGCACATAGCATTTCGAGAGGAATATAAAACTGACACAGCCGTAGAACTCGCAAATTGAAGTTAAATCGAAATGAATGTTATTTTTATTATTAAAATTTAATTCCCGAGACAATGTTTTACCTCAAGAAAACCTACATGAAATTTGGGGGAATCCTGGATTTTGTAGGGGGGAAATTTCAATACTTTGAGATTTTTTAGGGAGAAAGCCAAATTAGCATCTGGCAACACTGATCCCTACTCTGCACTTGCAACTTTTTCCATTTGAAACGCAATATTTAATACGAGTAATGAATTTTAGCCAACGCCACCCAGAATGGCACACAATACCAGCAGTGGCACTAAATCAAATTTTCGACTTTTTGGAGCCCCAGGATCGACGGGCAGCGGCCAGTGTTTGCTATTCCTGGAGACTTTCCTTCTTTCAGAAACGGTTAGTTCGATGTGGGTGTGTACGTGTGTGAGTGTTTTGTAGATCCAGGTGTACGTGTGTGTGTGTGTGTGTGTGCTGCTGCTGCTGCAATGTTTCAATTCGTTTCTTTGTTTTCTGCCCATATATTATAGCAAGGGGTAAACGAAACAAACAAGAAAACATCTGTGCAGGAATGAGCAATCGAAAGTGCCACATAATGTATACGGACATAATGTATTGTTGACGCGGGCGTCGTATTTGGCAACGTTTCAATGTGTGTGTGTGTGTGCGGACAAACAACAACAGCTCGGACCGTTTGTTTATGTTAGTGTTGAAAAGAGGGGAAAGTCCACGATAAGAGGAATTCCCCTGCTTTGCCAATTGCAACTAATTAATTAGTTGATCGATAAGCACGTAGCCTTTAATGGCAATTGTTACGGGGGCTTATTTGTGTCGAAATGTGTGTATGTATACATTAATGTGCATTAAAGGCAGTATTGTCGTTTTACAGTGAACGCTTGATATGGTGAAATTAAAGGAGCTTATTTATTCCTCTCTTCAGAACAGGCAGTGACATGTACAGGGCCAAGGCTGTATATGTATTTAAATGTTTTTATTATTGTAACTTTTATCTTATTCTAAATACTAATTGTTTTCACTATCTCTTCCCCCACAGCTATTTTAGAAACTTTCGCTTTCAGTTGGATGTGGCGTGCGATGATCAATTGGCCTTCTTTCATCGCTCCATGGCCAATTTGGCGAAGGAACTGATAGTGGTCTTCGATTTTCACAATGCATTTCACATCCAGAAGATGCGACGCCTCCTGTACAAGTAAGCTTTCCTTGAAAATCAACTTTGATAATCTTGGCTAATATCTCTTGTTTCCGCAGAGTGGCACGCTGTGATAACATCCGGGGATTGCGTTTCCAAACCCACAACGTGGGCCTTGTTGCCATTGGGAACATGCACAGCGAGCACTTGGCGGCCATAGAACAGTGAGTCTTAACTCCACTGATTATTTGCTGATTAATGGTTTGAATTACCCCCGCAGATGCTTTGTGGAGCCGCTGAAGCTGCTGCTCAACCGCAAGCGTCAGTCATGCCAGCTGCTGGACCTTGGAGCCATCGAGGCGCTCACCTACTATGGCCACGACTTCCTCAAGGCCATGGGCAAGCCCCAGGAACTGCTGCAGCTGACGCTGGCCAGCATTAAGTACGATCCTAGTCACTATCCCATCCTCTCGCTCGACACAACGCTTCTGCAGAAGTGCGCCGCACTGCAGGTGCTGTCCCTCGACTACGACACGCTCTCCGACGAGTTGCTGCACACGATTCAGGTGCTGCCGCTGCGGAAGCTACTCATCGCGGTGCACGGCCTGGACAGCGAGGAGCAGCCGGACGTATCGGAGTCGGCCTGGGCCCACTTCAGCGCCCACTTTGCGAGCATTGAGCTGGTGCTGACCCTGGTGTATGCCTACGAGGCCATCGAGCTGCTGCAGCACCGTGTGCTGCGACGCAACATGCCGATAACCCACGTTCGGCTCCTCTTCTGCGAGCTGATGAACGCCGAGGCCCTCGACTGGATGTCCATACACCACAGCGAGACGCTGCGCAGCATCCAATACGTGGACTCGGCGTACAAGAACAACGGCTGCGTCGACTACACCCGCCACGGCTACATGCGCCAGGATCCCTTCGTGATGATGGCCTGGCGCTGCAAGCGCCTCGAGGAGATCGTGGTCCACGGCTACATGATGGATCCGCACAACCTGGTGGGCATTGCCCGGCTACGCGGCCGACAGCTGAAGCGCCTCGAGGTCTCCCTGATCGACTGGACCAGCGCAGCTTCGCTGAACGCCTTCAATGAGGTGAGTGTCAGTTGTCAAGTAATTCCTCAATAATCATGAAATCTATGTTTGATTTGCAGGAAATAAGCACCTTGCTGGGACAACAATGGTCGCCCATCAGTCCCGAGAAGCTGCCGCCATCGCTGGCCTTCGATCACGAGGTACGCGACCAGTTCGTGTACGAGATGCTGCGTCAGGATCTGAGCCAGTAGTAAGTGGTCGGGAGAGTAACCAAAAAAAAAGTAAAGCAAGTCGTCAAGTGAAGTAAGGGGAGGGAAGTGAAGGGAAAATCAAAAAAACATGACACGTGATCAAGTCGAGCGCATAGAAATTAATTTACAAATTGAAAAACCTAATTACGTAGCTAAAACGAAACCCAAAAGAAAAATATGTAAGCAAAAACGACAATTCATCCGTTATATACACTAAGTTATCAAAATTTTTATATGTAAAGAAAACGTTTCTTAAGTTTTTATTCTCCTTGCAATCAAAATCGCAATGTGTTAGGCCAAAGCGAGCAGTAGCGACAAGGAGTGCCAGGAGCGGGGCAAAAGACTACCCTGAGCACTCCACAAGTCTATGTAATATTATGTAAAGGGGCGACGACGAGATGAGTTTGTTGAAATCTGCTAGAGAAACATCATTTTATAAGCAACAACAACTGTGATTCAAGCAAAACCGAGTGCAGCCAGCGGGGGTGGCATTGCGACAACCAACTCTCATACAAAACAACAAAAACAAAAACGACAACCAACAAATTGTTAAGCGAATTGTCTAGTTAGCTAAGTTTAAAAGTAACAAAAGATGGAACAGAGCGATGAGTGTTGAAAGATGTTTGTAAAACCAAAACTACGACCAATGTCAAATTGTTTGCTCAAAAACTCAATTGGCACAAATTGTTAAAGCCTTTGTAGTAGTGTGAATAAGTACGGAGGGAAGCGGGCGCCCAATTGTGATAAAACAACAAACAACACCAAAAGCAAATGTAACAACCAACGAGAGCTCGATCCTCGTTCGCTAAGCGCCGCCATTTGTGTAGTTTAAAGTGATATTACCGGCAAAGCAGCAGTAGCAGCACCAGATCAGAGATATATGTGTATCTTTAAGGAATAACCTATATAGTGGCTGCTGTACGTGTGCGTGTGTTTGCGGTACATGCGTTGGCCAGAAGAGATAGTGGCAGAGGCAGAGGCAGGGATATGTAAACCCAACACCAAGTTTTAAGTATTTCGTAGCACAGGCATTAATTTATACAACTATGTACTATATATATATTTAACCTATGTTTGCACAAACAAGAAGCAGCAGTAGCAGCAGCACCAAGCTCACCGCCGCTGCTCGTCCTCCCAGAGTTGCTAGCCGCCGACCAACAAGTACAACCGACACAACAACAACAACAACAACAACAATGGTACCTGAAGATCATGCTGAGCATTTAAGAAATGAAGAAGAACAACAACAACAACCACAAAGTACTTGCTCAAATCTAACAAAAAACAATCGAAAGATAAACAAAACAAAACAAAAATCTACTGAAACAGAAGACTGAACCGAACGATCGGTTGTCAGAGCAACGCGGCGGAGGCACTGTGCACTGTGCTCTGGGTTCTGGGACAAACAAAGAAACAACAGAATGCGATCTCAATGATAAAACAACTCTTGCAACTATCCAATCGACCATCTCTATATATTTGTAATAATCTAACCCATGCATGTAATAATTTTTGTTATGAACTGCAATAGCGAATATTAATTTGTAAATGAAAATCGAGTGCAAATCAAGTGTAAAGCGAAGCAATCTAAGAATGTATGTCGAGCAGCTAAAGAGCAACTGTAATGTCGCGGCCACAAAAAACGCAAAGCGTGTGCTTTCAACTCGAGTTCAGAGAGCACCGAGCGAGAGAGCCCCCCATGTTTTCCCTGTGGCCGGGCAATTAATTTAAGTCTAGTACGTACCAACAACACCAATAACAACAACAACAACAAATGTGATAAAAGTGTCATGCTGCTTCCAAGGACAACCGACAACTTTGTGCAAGAAGAAAACACGATCCAAGACAGCGCACGATAGAAGCAAAAAGAGAGAAAGTGTGTAGTGAGCATTGGAATGGCAGGGCCTTAGGGATTCAGGCTTTCTATAGCTACAAGACATCTAAAGCTACAATGAAATAATTTATTCCTGACTTTGAATGTATTATTTGTATATCCCTGACTTTAAACATATCATTTTTTCTTTTGAATACAAAAAGACATGTTAACATGTCAGCGAAGTTTTGAACAATCTTCCATCTTTCGTTTTTCTTTTAATTTTCTTAATACCAAAACTTATTTCATAGATCAGAAAAAGTGTTATTCTGAAAATATAAGTTCAACTTCAACTTTATAAGTATTATTAAAAGATTAAGTTGAAATTGAACACAAAATAATATATGAAACACCCTATCAAACTTTATTTTTGCATTTTGTTCATCATTTACAAATCAACCTTTGCTACAAAATATTAATTAAGATGTCTTTTAGCTATAGAAAACATCAGATTTAAGAACAACCCCCACTAATCGTTAGATATTTAAGGCCCTCGATCAATGGATTCATTCAATTACAATCAACGTAAACGAAAAGAGTATTAAGTTTTTCTGTTATACTATAGAGTCACTTCCAACGCTGCTGTCCTATGAGTAACGTTCTTTTTGTATACTTACTACAACAACAAAAATATATATATATATATTTTATATGCCATTTATTGTATTTAAATTCGAAGGACAGAACCGATTTTGTAAACCATTCCACAAACAAATTATATTATGCTAACGTGTGTACTGATCGAGTAGCGAGACACTGCGGAGAAAGTGCGAGAGAACATCCGAGTTTATAACGAGTGTTGAGCGAAAAACGCCAAAACAGAAGCCTGCGTGTTACTATATATGTGTTATATATGTAAGAGTAGCCCCGATATCGTCTATACAACACTTTCGACATTCGGGGCGAGGGACTTTGGGGGCAGAAGATAATGGAATACAGCCGTGCATTAACAACAATGTTTATATATGTATATGCAAGTTATGCTTACAAGTTATAAGAGCAAAAGTGAAGAAAGCTGTGATATAACAAATCCAACAAAAAAGGCAAACAACAACAACAACAACAACAAACAACACACAAAGATAACACCACAACACTTTAGACAACCAGAGAACAAGAGAGAACAACAACAACAACAACAAAAAAGACAAAAGCCAACTCGAAACATGTGCGACCAACAAAAGAATGTTAACAACTTTCCAAAAAACCAAGAGCCAGGGGAATCGGGAATCAGGAACCAGGAGAGGGCGACCAAGATAATGATGGGCGAGTTCTAGGCGATCCAATCAGGGATCCAGTAGTAGCTAGCTGGGCAGGAGCAGGCCGGAGGGTACGGGTACCAAAGCTTGAAGGCTTCAAGTGGAACAGCACGCGGAATATTAGAGATAAATCAAATGTTATATTATATATATATATATATACCGCTATGTAGTAGATCGAAACCACACATAAAGAGTGCACATAACTATATAGAAGCTTGAAGCGAAGCCACAGTTTGATTTAAAGTCAATTTCCATTTGATTTGCCATGTTCTCTGATTTGTGCAAGATTTTAAAGCTTAAAACATAAAAGAAAAAACAAAACAAAATAAAACAGAGGCCAACGACCGTTTGTGTGGCATATATGCAATATCACTACCGTTTAAGAGAAACACAAGAATTATGTAAACCGAATTATAAAAAGTAGCAAGCAAAGAATGCATTCAATTGAAAAACAAATAAAAACGTTTGAAATTTAAAAGTTGTCTTTGGATTCTGTATAAAAAATATTCCGCAACAGATGCGGCATTATTTAAATTTAATCCTCCCGGGGCTCCGTTTTTATAGCCTACTTCGTGGGCGGCGTTTATTGAAATCCCCCCCCTTGGGGAGCGCCTATTAAAAGTATATAATTTAAAATAATAAAAACAAAACAGAGCAGCACCCTCGCAGCAGGTGGAGGAGGAGGAAACTTCCGCTGAGCCAACGCAAGCGCTTCAGGATGCTGTGAGCTTTTCTCAGTCCTTGAACTTTTGACCTTGTTTCCGTGCGTTTATCTCGCTGCCGCTGCTCGTTCATGGTTATGTAAGCAGCTGCACGCCCTCGCCATGTTATGCAACCTGGCCACGGATGTTGCATCTCCCCAGGACCAATGGCTGTCAAACTGGGAGAAAAGATAGCCGGATAAGGCCCCCAATTAAGCGGGCTTAGCAGGTAGCAGATAACAGAACGCGTTGAATGAATGACTGGACTCTTATCTGGCCGTGTTTGCCCTAGACAGACAACCGGCTAAAGGCGTCATTCGGTCACCAGACCAACGACGTTTTCAGCTAACTATGATAGTTATGGCCAAGGCCAAAAGTCGCTGCAGTTGGCCCGTGAAAAAAGTAAACAGGAAAGATGATAACGCCAGCTCCAGTGACTGTCAAACTGGCCCCACCAAAAATTCTATTTTAAATGTTTCATTTATTGATTAGGCAGCCTTTTGGCCAGTTTTAGCTCGATTATTGACACACAGCGGCCGCGGCATAGCATAAGCGAATGAGTAACGAACTCGCTGCGGTGAGTACACGCAAATAAATATTCAAAGTACACAAAGAAAAATGTCTGGTCATTTAGAAGAATTAAATATATTTATATAAATAAAAATTCGATGCTCTTAGTAAGTAATTTTAATGCCTTTTATTACAGGAATCTGTCTTGTATCTAATATTAAACATTATTTTTCCTTACGAAAAGACCAAAACTTTCCCCAAGAAGCTCTTAAATATTGTGCTATATTTGTTCTCTCTCTGTAACTACCTCTAAAATCTTGATGGAATGATAAAAGGGGGACGAATCTCGTGAGAAAAGCTTTGTCGCAAGTGCAGCTAGGAAACATTGGCGTCGGCGCTCTCAGTTCTGTTTGCTCCGTATTCCGTACTCTCTCCGGCCATCGCTCTCGGGCTCCGTCGTGGCCGTAGTCTCATCGCTTTTGCCGCCAGTTGAGCAGTCGATTTTCGCACGGAGCACGACAGTCGAAAAAAAAATTGAAATAGGCATTCAACAGCAAGCAGCCAGTTGAGAGAAAAATACATTTTTTACTTTTACTCAAAATCAAACAACGTACAATCGAAGGCGGTCGAACCGTTTGCCCAGCTGTGTGAGAAGCATTTAAAACGAAACAAACCTTTTGGTTCTCGAACAACAAAAACAAACGAAAGAAACGGAGCAGGAACACCTCCGAGGAGCATTTGCAACATTTTCTAGCTGATTTATTACCCAACCGGAGGCCCGAAAGGTGAGTGCACGCAGAAGGGGTCACCAGTGAGTGCACCCTCGTCCGTGTTGTTTATCCTGTGTCCGTGTGTGTGAGAGTGTGTGTGGCATGCTGCAACAGTCACCTCTACTAGGTGGGAATAATCCATGGTGCAGAGTCACCGCCCAGAGCCACCCACTCACCCGCTCGCTGTGATGTAACTTTCGCTGTATGTGTGCCCGAGATTGCTCATACGCCGCGTGTGCTAAGGAAAACAAACCAAGACACAGCGCTCTCTCCATGGCGAATTTTTGCACAAATCCGTGGGATAAACAAAGCTCAGGGGTTCGCAAAAACACTGCGCGCGAAAAAAAGTGCAAAAAAGCGCTACTAATTGATCGATGGCGAAATGGTCTAATTTTAGATCCCTTTCGACCGATGGGCGCCAGCCGGTGCAAAAAAGATCCCCTTTTCCCCAAATCGATCTGCAGTGCACAGGGAAAAATTGTGATCAGTTCTGACTTTTTAAAATAGTATTTTAATTGAGGTATTTTCAAAAGCTCAACAAGTTTTAAATTAATCATAAAAACTTTTCGACAGAGATTCAGATTTGTTTTAAGAGCTTTCTAAAAGTATGCTACGGGTTTTATTAAAACAGAATTAAGAATGAAAGAACGAAAGAAAAACATGAGCCAGAGTTTCTAATTCGTTTAAAGAGGTGCCTACAAGTATGCCACTATTTTTACAAAGTAAAATGTTGAATATAAAAAAAAAGTATACGAATTCTGAGCGTGTATAACTCGTCTCCTATTAAAAAAATATTTTAATTTTAAATAACGTTATTCGGATATTATTTGCATTATTATTGTCTTCTAGTAAAACCGAACATTTTATTCATTTAAGAAAAATTTCAAATAAAGTTCTATAAGGCATGAAAAATCATATAACAAATTCTTCGAGAGCTATATTTAATTAATTATTATTTCTACATTTATTTATCAGTTTTGAATCTCAATTTTTCCTTGTGCCATGACCAATATTTGGCTAAATGCCCACAAGTCGCGACGTTCACGTGCCCCGGCGCTCTGCGAATTTTGCATTTTGCAGCGCCTTAGGGCTGCACTCGCATCACATCCATGCGCGCTTTGTTTATAAATAAACCTTGAATAATGCCGGCATATTTTCGCTGCTGTCTTGTGGGCTCAACGTTTTTATCTCTCTGTCTCGGGCATTAATTGAGCTCTGACTCTCTGGAAATGAGAATTGACTGCTGATGGTGATGAGCGGCACGTTAAGTTTTTTGCAATACTTGTCCGACAGCGGCGACGACGTCATTTGTTTTCGAGGTCTCAGTGATTCAGAGCCAGTGCATGTGTGCATCGAAAATTGTCATTTGGAGAGCGCGAAAAATTCAATAGCAATTAAGTAAAGCCGCCGCGCCTTATAAATATTCAATAAACGGCTTACTAATTCGATTTTCTATTATTTTCAGCTAATTCGAAATGTTCGCCTTGTGGTATTTGACTTTTGCCGTCGATGAAATACGGTAAGTGTGCGGGGGAATTTGTTTGTCTCACAGTTTGACGAGCACTGATTGGCTCACAGGGCGGATGGGTGATATTTTGTGGCATACTTTCGGGCTGTCGGTGGGGGCTGTTTTCGTGTAGAGTTTTATGTAAGGTTTTAGTGCTTTGCTTTATTTTTATTTTATTTGCTTTAAAAATTCATAAATATTATTGGATATTTGCTCTTTTTAATGGAATTTATTTTAAAAGTCATAGACTTTCTTTAACGTAATATAGAAAAAAAGAAAAGGGTACAGCAAATGTTGCATAATTTGTTAATTATAAGAAAGTGTTCAGGGGGTTTTTAAATAAAATACAATTTTTAGAATAGTAAAACGGAAACCTTACATTTTTCGTGAAAAAATATGGTTAATAAAGGGGGAATTTAGTTTATCAAACTTAATTCGGAATCCTGCTTGTTTTTGCTAGATAATTTTCTTTAATGATTCCAACTTGTCCTTCTGCACCTACTGTATAATGAATAATTTCAAATAAATTTAAAATTAATGAAGAGAAATTGATGCTGATCAGTATCTGGAAGTCTTTGGATTTTATTAAAGCTTAATTATCGTTAAAACAAAGCCCGAAAGGGTTCCTAAAATCCATACCCATTATATTACTTCCTCTCTTGCACAACTCTTGCATTTCATAAATCTCCGCGATAAGTATTGTCGC
The DNA here is from genome assembly GCA_008042575.1 of Drosophila watanabei. Taxonomy (NCBI): domain Eukaryota; kingdom Metazoa; phylum Arthropoda; class Insecta; order Diptera; family Drosophilidae; genus Drosophila; species Drosophila watanabei. The sequence continues at coordinate 28,712 of VNJS01002131.1, read as the reverse complement.
AATTTCGCTTGCCAAAACCATAATCTAATCGGAATTAGGCCAATCTTTAGCTCATTCACCGCACACGATCCCACAATCGATCGTTTTCGGTTTGAGGAAGGTGCTAAATGTCACTGTATGTGATACAATCGCCTTGGCCATGCATTTGGCAACAATGTTAGTCAGCGAGCGCTGTCACATGATTGATTCTCCCGGCAGCAACCGGCTTTCGCGGCTCTAACTCTCATTCGTGATAAGTGCAATCAGCACACACTAACACACACACACACACCAGCACCCGTATTTTGCCAAAGCGAATTCGCAATTTTGGCAACGGAAAACGAAACAAGAGAGCCCAGTCGTTATCTGCCGGCAATTAGCGTAATAATGAAAGTGATAATTGCAAGTTTGGAGCGGTTCTCAGCCGAACAGCCGGCGTTTCGGCCGGGTTTTGTTGGTAATTCTGGCTAGCGAAGCTCGTTTGTTTGCTTATCTATTTGCCGCACGAGTTTTTCGCTAGCTCTGTTGCCCATTTTGGCCTACGTGACAAGAGAAATGCCGCCTTTTGGGGGAATAGTACATAGTGTTTAGGGAGTGGAGAAAGTAGTTACGTAATATGGTTTGCGGTTACGGTGCTAAATAACGACACATTGGGGCACTACACCCGCCCACGGCAATGTTCTTATTTTAATGCCACGCCTTCTTATCGGAAGCAGAAACGCCTACGGACGAGCGAAATAAATAATTGGCCCATTACGTTGCCTGCCATGGGAAAATTACTTTTGTTTTCTTTGTTACGACATAAGTTAAGGGGATTTTAAGGGGTGTATAAATAAGTTGAATAAAGAGTTATTCTGCACTGTTATTAGGAAATATCTTAAAACATTTGCCAACATTTTTATCATACGTTAAATAAAGTAATTTGAATTTAGACTTAAACCAGGGCTGCTTAATTAAGTATTGCCAAACATTAGCTGCGATTACTTACCCAACACTGCTTGTCACTTTGCGTTGTCCCTTTTAAACTTTTCATCCTGCCATATTAGGATTTATAATTCTGTATTTCACAAAAATTAGCTGGTTTGCTTTCAAAAAACGGTTGCTACTTAATGCGTTTTAACTGTGGGCTGTGCCTAGATTTGAAGGTGGGTCAAATAATAGTTGCAAATTCAATATAAAGTGCAATTTCCATTTCGTTACGCTTCGTTGCTTGAACACTGGAAGTTTCTGGAAATTTCTGTGAAAAGAATGTTGCAGTTGTATGTATATACTTACATACATGTATGCAAAAAGTAATTTCTATAAAAAAGCGACGCAGTGCAATTAGTTCAGTCCATAAAATTATAAAGATTTTAATGATTCACGAGTTTATTTCTAAGTTATCGGCTAAAGTTCTTAAAGCAAAAAGTTGTATGGTGTGTCGCCTTTCCAGAAAACGGTACAAATATTCCCACATGTTTATTCGCATACATACATACATACACATGAACTTTTTTACTTTATTTGTATTGCACTTTTGTTTATTTGCTTATCTTTAATTTGATTTTTATTTATTCTTCTGTTTCCCCTGTGTTCCTTCCTTTTTGTTTTTGTAGCAAACGTTTAGCTTGGTTATTTAGTTCTAACAAGCCTGCAGCGCCCGCGCTAGACGACAAGCCAGCGAATCCCGCGCCAGCGAAGGTTCCAGCACCTGCACCCGCTCCCGCCAAGGATTCTCCGCCAGCTCCCGTTCCAAAACCAGCCGCGGCGGCACCTGTTCCAAAGCCAGAGCCACCGAAGCCAGCGCCCGTTGCTACTCCCGCTCCCGCTCCCGCTCCCGCGCCTGTTCCCCCAAAGCAGGAAGCTCCTACCCCCAAGCCCCAGACAGAACCCGCACCTGCTCCCGTGGTTGCCCCGCAGAAGCCAACCCCACCGCCGAAGCCCAGCAGTCCACCAAAGACAGCCGACAAGATGCCGATCCCGCTGCCCAAATCCCTGACCGAAGCCAACACCAATGGCCAGGACAACAGCAATGGCAATGGACACAGCGATGTCGATGAGCGTGTGTTCGGTGGCCACCAGCCCGAGAAGGTGCAGCCGTCGGCCAAGGAGGTCAGCAATGACTTCATCAAGGGCGAGACCAATGCCTTCATCCAGTCCATCAAGGAGGCCCAGCAGCTGGGCGAGCGGTAAGAGTGCATTCCCCCCTTTAAAATCCGTATTATTTCTGTAGCTTTTCAGTTTTCTTTTTCTTAATTTTTAAATTTGATATTTTCGTGCACCGTTTCCGCATCTCCACATGCTGTGGCGGGTTCAATGCCCTCGGATGACTTCTGTTCGGGCGGGCGAAAATAGTTGCCATGAGGCGCAGCCGCTTGGCGACAACGGTGCAGCATCAGCAAATTCGTTGGATGACAACGACGGCGTTGATGATGATGATCATCATCATCATCATGTTGCTGCTGGTGGCCACAATTTGCTGTTATTTTTGTCTCATGTTCTGTGCTTGGGCGGGCAGCTCAGCTTGGCTCGACTCACACGTCGCCGCCATAGTCGTCGCCTCTGTCGGATCTGCTGCTGTTGCTGCTGCATGTGCAGTTTACGGTTTATTTATGAAGCCGACTTGGCCATGTGTCGGGTTCTCCACTTTCTATAATTGCGCACAATTGATTTCGCATTAATATTAATCGGGCAAAGCCTTGGTGCACGCAAGCCCTGACGGGCTCAAGCCCAAGCCCAGCGACTTGTCCTTGCCCAGGTGCTCAAGGATAGGGCCTCCGCCTAGGGGCAGGTTGGTTTATTAGTTTTTGGCTGGCTGCCATAGTGAAATGGAAATGAAAATGGAAACGATGAGCATTAGGCGGGCCATTATGAGACCTGTCCAATGCTCACCGCGCGCGTTAGCTGACGGAGCAGCAGTCGGGCGGGTCACATGATCTCCCCCCATGCAAAGTTTATTAATACATTTGGAGACGCAGCCCGTGTGCCGTGTACATTTTTCATTGTTCATATGCAGCAAATTAGCTCTGCAGTTGCAGCCGAAATCAGCCTCCTGCCGAGGAGGAATCCCATTTTAGCTTAGCGAGCGGCGTCATGCCTCATATCTGATCCCTTCTGATGGACAGAGGTCTTCATTTGGGTGTCTTGTTTGATGTACGCTGTACATACATATGCCAGAGTATATAGCCGCGCAGATACATATGTACGGATATATATTTTAAGCACTTGGCTCGCGTCTGTGCAAAAAATTGCTTTTGGCAAGCGTCGCTTTTGATGTGCTGCCAAAATATTGTTTAGCAAACAAAAGGCGAGAGTCGCCGCAACACAGATGGAAAGTTGACAACACGGTCAGAGCTTTTAGCATATAGTATTATGTATATGTATTTCGATATATGAATCAGTTCTACCGGCATGATCTGTTGCAATCCACGGATAATTAGACACTAGCCACTTCCCACTAGATGCTGTTAATGCTAGAGGGCTCCTCCTCCGCCACTGCCGGCTGGCGTTTCAATTATGACAGTAATTTCACAGCTAATTGCCCGGATAGCGGCCACTGCTGGGCATTAAGTTGGGCTCGTGCTTCGCTGCCCGCAAATTGAACTAATTAATAACACATATTTCAAATGGTTTACTCATTTTTCGGCTTTCGTTTTTTGCAGCCTCTCAAGCACAGCACACATTAGCAGCGATCGCTGGCCTCCGGGGGCCGCAATCAGTCAATGACTAAATGCTTTTATAAACACCATTTCTGCCCACAACACCAGCATTCTCCTCATATTTAGTATGTTTGGGAATGTTATGCAAGTTTTTCCGATTCTTCAGATGTGCGGATAAAGCTAGAAGATTGTGTTTACGCCAGCTTAGTGTGTGTAAGCTGGGGCTTCTGGCGAGGCTTAGCTCATTCTAGGCTTGTCACATCCATCTCTCCAGTCAATAGCAACCTCTGATGGATATATATTCTTACGTTTGTTGTCGAAATAATAGCTTTAGGAATGTAAAATACTTAATGATTTCGAAAGTTAAAGGGAAATACTTGGTCTCGTCCTTAGAAATGAGATTAATTTACGCCTTTTATTAAGGTTCAAATAAGGTATTCCTTTTGTATATTGTAGTTTTTATAATGAATTGAAAGGTTCCTATTTAAAGGGTCCTCTTTTCTATGATAATCAAAAGTTGAAGCTAATTATACTAGGTATGTCCTTGTAATTCTCATAATATTCTTCCTTAAAGTCACTCATAAGTTAATTTTCAAATTTCAGAAAAAATCTCCTGCACTTTGGAATATCACCATCACTATTAGTCCTATTATTTTGAGCTCTGCTGTGCGTTCTATACCCCCTAGATGCTAAGTGCTTTCTCAACTGTGTGTCAACAGTAACGAAATCGCCAGTGGCTGCTATTGTGCGAGTATCTACATATCCGCGCGCTTGTTTCGCAAGCTTTTCAAGGTCAACCCACCGCAGTATATGCCATTTTCGCTTTCTTCCCCCCACTTGCTAGTTGGGTCCGGGGCTCTATTGTTCTTTGGGAAATCCTACACGGGCCGAACCAGCCCCCTAAGGCTGCCAGGCTGCCAGCTGGTTGGGTTAGTGGTTAGAAGTCGCGATGGGATGGATGTATGGATGGCTGGCAGAGCTGCTGGGCGCATTTACGTAATCTCAGCGCCACTCGACGTCGGCAGCAATTGAAAATGAAAACGACAACGAAAACGAAAACAGGCGGGGCTGAAGTGTGACAGCCAGCAAAAGTAAATTGAAAATGCGAAAAAGTTTCTGCCGATGGAAAGGGATTTTGTGCGACGACATTTCCCTGGATTATATAAGCATCCTGCTGGTGCTATCGCCTGGCATTCGTTTAATATGTATCAAAAATTAATCTGCAGCACATCGTTCTCAAAAAGTATCTAATTTGATTGTTCGAATGGCCGTTTGATATGTATTTTTAATGGCCGTCCCGTGGAAAATTCGTGTGCCGTTGAAAAGCAAAAGTTCTTGTCTCTTTTTTCGAAAACAACACGTAGATAGATGGATAGATATAGGGGCTGGGTATAGGTATCGTATATATCTTCCGATGTTTGCTGCGCGTTGCATAAATTTCTTTGGCAACTGTTCAAATATTTTCCCGTCGGTTTTCATCTAGTAGTAACAAATGAATATGTTCGCTTCGATGATACAACATATGGGCCGCCTCTCGCCTTTGTGGTATGGGTTGCCCAAAAATTGTGCCTAAAAATTCAAAATCAAGTTCAAGACTTTTGTTAGAGGTCGTGTAAGCGATTATTTTTAATGTGTTTATTTGATTAAATATGTGGGGGAGCGGTGAAAACAAGGTGCTGGTGGCCTAGCAAAACTATGTAATAGGTTTTAGTTGGCAGATCGCAATTATTTATCGTAGCTCCCCCAATTTTCCCTAAATCTTTTACATTTTAGCACAACATTTTTCATTTCATATACTGCGGTATTAGTGCCAAAATTTATGACGGCGACGTTTTGTTTGCTTTAGATCAGGCCAAAAACAACAGAACTTTTCTTATAGAAGGTGTGTATATAATATACATATGTAGGTGATGAGTTATATTACGTACAGTCGATATTCTATGAATTGAACTTGTTTTCTTTGTATTGTTTTGATCGAAGTTTGAAGTGAATTTTGACATTATTAGACCCTTGCTAGGTATTGTAATTTTAGTCAAAAGTTAGCAAGGCACTGCAAGAGCCATTTCCGACTCTACATATCATTCATTCTTGATCAGCACCGAGCTGAAGATATAGCCATTTACGCTAAAAAAAAACTAAATTTGTTAATTTCGATCACAGAAATAAAAATAAAATGTTATTTTTTTGATTTTAGTGATGTAACCGCGTTGAAAATGTTTTACATAACTATAATTCTTTAGTTTTCTGCTGTTCCTATAGATATTATTGGTTTTGTAATAATCGATTTCCAATTTGATTTATTGATCGTCTGTCAGTAAGTTCTGTTTTTATCTTAGTTTCCTCTTTTTATTATGATCATTTATTAATAAATATTTCATTTCAAGAATATGATCTTCATTAAAAACTATTTAGAAAAATGATGATCTACTAAAGTAACATTTCATTTCCTACTTTACGAACCTTTTTTATAAGACTTTAAAACCGTACAATTTCTGTATCATCCCTGATAGACTTTAGAAATAACATGAAATGTAGGTAACCAACTATAAAAACAGTTTTAATGGAATTAAACTTTGATAAAATACCAGAAAAAAACCCTAAAAACTTTTTAAAAGAACATTAACTAATATTTATTGAAACCTTACATTTCGTATCTTAGTCCAGGCTACAATTATTAACTAACACGAATTATTTTTCAATCAAATCCCTTGACAAATCGGTTAAATATATATTTTTCTGGATATAATTCTTTAGAACTTGGACTGTATTTTGCCTTTGTTCAAATTGTCTTTGATCTCATCCTGCTCGTTTCGCGGCTTTGTTTATTTAGCGTTTCAAGCGAATCTTTGGGATAACGATGCTATGAGATACGATGAGCTGAGCTTGCCCCTCTGAATATTTGCAAACTCCGACTATTTGCGAATTCGGACTATTTGCACTTCCCATGGCAGGCGAAGGCCGGGAGAAGGCGTAACTGGTGTAATTGCGCCACTTGCCTTGATTACTTTCATCGTATTCCATATCGTCGCATATCATTCCATATTCCGTTACTCAGTGTCTGGTCATAATTAAGCAATGGAAGGAGCGTTATGGGTGTGAGTGAGTGCGCCTCTCCCTCCCGAACAGACACACACACACACACACACACACTCGTTGGGGGACAATTTAATATTTTTGATTTGCGGCTGCAAGAAGTCGCTGCCTCTCGTTGCCTTCTCGCTCCCACGCCCGCATGGAGCAATGCAGTTTTCTAGCTGTTTGCGAGCCGAACACTTTCCTTTTCTCAGTCGCGTCGCCATGTGTATTGGTATTAGTTTTAGGGGGTGAGCTTTGGCTGTGTGTGTGCGCGAGAGAGCTTTATTTTTCTGCTTTTTAGTCATACGTCACGTCCTACGTCAATCGTCGTCGGCGGCGGCACTCACCAACACATGGAAGGCGCTCGGTGGGCATGCCACAGCGCCGGCTGAGCAGCCAGGAGGCAGCCAAGGCAGCTTTCGGCTCTCTGTCGTTCGTGCTTGGATACGGTATCTGTGTGCCCGTGTCCGTGTATCCGTGTATCCGTGTATCCGTGTGTAGTTTGAAAGTGAAAGAAGGAAGGGAATCGCTATGCCTCGGCAACGGGCTCTGCCGGCGTCGACGCTGCCCCAGCAGCAGCGACTGCACTCAGTTGGTTTAAAGAACAGAATATTCCGATCATTGTAACGTTGGACGTTGAATTCTACGGTTGCAAAGGTGAGCCGTTCTCCAAAGATAAGAATTGCAAGTCTGCAAGTGAAAAAATTGTATCTGCTGACAGCACAAGTATCTCAAAGATACAACACAGTGAAGCGCTTAGATTTAAATCAAGAATTTCTCAGTTTTTGTGGCTCCTAAAAAGTTAATGAAAATAAACCCAAGTGAATTGCTAATTTTTATCTGCAATTTAATTGCCTTTTAATTAAATACTGTGCAATGCTTTTAGATTTCTATCGTTAAAATTGATTCGTTTTTGGTGGCAACTCAATTTTCCAGATGCTGAAATCAAGTGAATATCTTTAGCTCTTAATTGCTTTCATTTTGTGAGTTCTTAAGCAATTAAAGGTGGTTTTTATTGCCTTTTAAATGCAGTGTACCTGTATAGACTTTTATCTTAAAGTTTAATTTATCAAATAAACTTTTCATTACATTTTCTTAAATTACAGAAGAAGTCTAGTGATTTAATATGAGAAATATTAACATAGATCTTAAATATATTAATTTTCACCGCTTTAAAGTAAAATTTCAAAGTAAAAGCAATTAATTTGTAGTAAAATATAGTGCAATTCTGTCAGATTTAAGTCTTTAATATTTTTCAGTTTGTGGCAACTATAAATATATAATTTCCGCCAGAATATATACCCAGTTATTTAATAATTTTCCCCCTAAACGGTGAGTGTGTGTGCTCAATTTTCACATCCCCGGTTGCTGAGTTGACTCACTCGTCGTTGCATTTTTGCAATACGAAAACCGGTTACCGGCAAAAATAAAATTTATACGGGCCGGCGGCTATAGGCAATAAAGCTCTCTCGGTTTATAGTTATGCAGTTTCAGATTGAGATTCTCTTCTTTTTTTTTTTGTTTTTGCAAACAGAAACTTGTTTGGCCCTGCTTGGGGCTTTGCTGTTACGGTCTGGCAGTCTGTCTGCCGGGCTTTAGTTGCTTTTTTTTCTGTAGTTGTGCAAATGCCAATGAACGGGCAGAGGACTGTACGTACCGCTTGCCAAGTGCATTTTAGAGGGAAAAGAGAGGAGAGTGGTGTTTGCGGGGGTGCAGTTTAAGGTCGGTCGTTCGTTGGCTCCTAGAAAAAGTGTGTGTGGCATGTCGTGTGTGTTCTGTGGTTGGTGTTTCCCTGTATCGATTTCGATTAGATATTGGGGCGTGTTAATGCCGTTCTAACTGAACGACAGAACAGATAAGAGGCGACAAAACGAACTTTCAGTTGGCACTTGGCTGGCTTCTGGCCGCTTTTTACTTGAACTTGCTCGAGAGGGGAGACTATAAATAAGAAAAGGTTCCCTGTCTCGGCAATAAAAGGAAAGTCACACTCATTTTCGTGGTCAATGCCAGCCAGCGATATTGCATAATCGCCGCGATAGCAAATTTTTATCTACAATTTCAAGCAAAATAATGCTGGGCAGGCAGAAATCGGGGCACAGCAAATAAAATACCCCCAGGAGGGGACCCACTGAATTATTATATAAGCCAGTTTGAGAGCCACCGCAGCAGCAGCACCAGCATTAGCCCATCCGATCGAAATTTTACCCGGCCAAATTTAGTTCGGGTTGATATAATGCCGGCTGCTAAAAATACAACCCCGCCAAGGCAAATAAGCAAAACAAAAGCAAAGCACACACAGGGCGAGGATGGATAGGGTGGCCTAGCATACCATTCATACCTGGCAGAGCTATATAAGAACACATATAGAGCACATATAGGACCAGAAAAAATTCCAAATTATTCCCAACAACAGCTGACAAGTTTACGAGGGAATTTGGACAGGGCTTTGTATATCATTCATACACCCAGCTTTTTGTTATATTCAGCAAACAAATCGCGCAAATTTGTTGTACAAATTGTGAGTTCCCAGCGCTCGTCTTTTTTTCTCTTTTTTCCTTCGCTCTGGCACGTTGCTGTTAATTATTCAATTGAGATCCATTAGGCATTCGCTGCTCACTCGCTCGTTCGAGCGAATAAAAGCGTGGAAAATGCTATATGCACAGAGTCGTGAAAAATCGACCGATTGACTTGTCACAACAATGCTCTCCGGGGAAAATCCACTTCCCCCTGATGGTCTAGATACAGTTAACAAGGTAACGCCGCCTCTGTTTTCCCTGGCCAAACAAAAGCCAGCTCTCTCCAGCTCCGACCGACGGGTTGCATAACCCGAGCTGGGTTGGGTTCTCCTCTGGCTAGACAGGAAATGGGAATCATCCCACCCAGAGTGGGCGCTACAGCGGGCAATCAATTCCGAATAACACCAATCCGATCGGATTCGCCTCGCAATTCATTTAGCCACTAAATAAGCAAATATTTGGACTAGCTGAAATTTCAAACAAAACGTAAACAAATCGCAGCCACTCAAAGCAATTCTCTGGAAAAAGGGCTGGGCTGGGTCTAATTTTATGGCGGCGAGTGTAATTGAATGAATGGGAAAAGCTTTTCCGCTGTGTTAGCTTTGGGTTTTACAAGCACTGGACTTTAAGGACTTGCGGGGGCTTTAAGCTTCTTGTTGGTCCCTAAAGAAGCTTCTTTAATTTTGAAAAGTAATTTTAAGAAATATATTTGCTGTTTTTGTTTAAAAATAATATTAATTATGCTTTAATTTTTTTAATTTGACAATAGATCTTTAAAGGACTCGTTTTTGTTATAAAGCTTTTTTAAATGCAATTTTCTTTAGAAAATTACAAACAATTTTTACTTTTAAATTGACATATTCTTATTTTTAAAACTCATAAAAATGTAAAACCCTTTTTTTGTTTTATTAATATTTAAAGGAAGTTAATAAAAATTTGATCCTAAAATTGCGAATTTTATACTTTAAAAAATTCGACACGCTCCATGTAGAATGTAATGTAAGATGTGTAGAAGTTCTGTAGTTCCATGACAGATGGCGCCATGAATAGGAAGTATATTTTACGTAATGTAGAAAACAAGGTTTACATTTAAAAGCAAAACATTTCAAGTTTTTGATACATTTTAATCGGAAAAAAAGGATACGATTTAATAATAATCTTAATATTAATTAACTAGAATTTAATTTTTAATTTAAATTTAAAATGTAATCCGCACATTTACCTCTTAAATGCATTTTACGAGCTACAATTCCTTGATTAAACCCACAAACGGCGGGTACTTAATGGGAAACTGTGAATACTCGAAATTCTTGGTGCCCACGATGATTAAGTGCGCCTGCTGCCTCACTCCTCCTTCTCCTCCTCCTTTTCACTGACCAGATCTTTCCGATTTCCCGCTATATATATATATGATGCATCCTACTTATATCCCTTTGCCGCAGGCTATATATCTATAGAGCTGCAGCTTAATGAAGGCCCCCGTCTGATTTTCGCTGATTGTCTTCGCAGACAGCGCAAATTTAAATCAACGACATCCGGGCAGCAGTGTTTCCCTGCAGCAAACACACATATTTCGCGCCACTTGGTGTTGCGAAAAGAAGAAATATTCATCATCATCTCTCATATCTCTCGCTGTCTCGTGTATCTGCCTAAATATTTCTCTTTCCCATCTAATTGAGTGTGAGCTGCCTTGACGTTCTGCCAAAAGAATTTTAATTAAATTAGGACCGCCGGAGTATCTTCTCTCTCTAGAGAAGCGAGAAATGCGGGTGACCAGCATCAGGCGCAACTATCCCTGAATCCCAGGCACCCCTTTTGCTCGCTAGCTGGTTGGCAGGAATCGACCCCTATGAGGCCAGATATAATGTTAATAAGAGCTTTATGTCGAATTCATGTCACAGCCAGAATTATTATTGGCAGAACACTGGGAATTATTATCCAGGGAGCGCCGGCATGTCCATGACCAGATTCAATTAGTGTCGACTTGCACAGAAAGGGTGTGGGAAGGGAGCTCACAACACTCATTTCGGGTTATCAGACTGCCAAACTTTCCATTCCATGCCCATGTTTGTGCCTTATCAAAGGCTGTGACCAGTTTTGGAGTGACTGTGTCTGTCGTTCCCAATTTCCCGCTGCAGTTGCTCACGTCGTCGTCGTCGCCGTCGCCGTCGCTGTGGCTGTCCAATTTCCCGAAATACATTTCGAATTATTTTCGTACACTTGCCAATTTCTTTGTGCAATCGACTGGCCAAAAGCGCAATTAACGAAGGCAACTATTGCAGCGATTTCTCGGGTGAACGACCAGGCCGTTGTTGGCCATAAACTTACCCGTTTTGGTGTTGTTTCACTTTGCCAATTTCCCTCGCTTCGATTGCAATTTGATTGCGACTCAAGCGGGTTTTATGATGGCCCAGCAACCACAAGAACTGTTTGCTCACATCCCGGGCTATCTTATCACCTCTGCTTCCTTTGGGACCGATCATCTCCAGACACGACGACAGTTTACGAGTTGAGGTTTAGAGCTTATCAGCCGGCACTGCCAGGGCTTATCTAAGCAGCTAGCTAGCTGTTCGCCTCTCCGGGCTCTCACCTGCTCACCTGCTCTCTCTGCAGCTGCAGTCTGCTCTCCTGTAGCTCTCTATCCAGCTCCAGCTCCAGCTCCGGCAGGTGAATGGGCAGGTGGGCTGCTTTTGGCCAGCCATTCGCGAATTGTTGCTAAGCCTCGACGGTTGCAAAAAATAATACAATTAATACAGAAGTCGTGCGTGTGTGGTGATATCGTTATAAACCTGAGGCTCTAAGTGGCCCAAATCGAATTAAGCCGACTTGCTGACGCGTGTAGAGCTGCTCTGCTGATCCTGCCTGTAGGGGGAAATGCTGCATCCCTCCCCTAGATATATCCGTGTGTCCGCATCTCATCAAGGGTTGCATAACGAAATCAGTTGCTTCAATTATGCGTCAGCCTAATGTGATTTGCTTTGAAGGCACTTAAAAGCCCGATGACGGCCTTTTCCCGAGGGGGTTTCTCTCCCTCTCACCCCTTTCGCGGATGTTACTGTGTGTGCCGCCTGCTCCAGTTTGCCAGCTATCGGGGCGGCACTCGAGTTAATTGATTAGTTCCAACGCCTTCTAGACAGGCCAATAAGTCAAGTCAACAATCCACCATTTCCATTATCTAACCAGATTCGTAGGCACTCAACAAAGCCCCCGTTAGGTACAAATTGCAGTTCGGCAAGGCCCAGGCCCCACTATCTTTGCGGCATAAGGCATAAACAAGCCTCAACAGATTACCCAGAGATTACTCATGTGGAGTGGCAATCCGCCGAAATGGTGTAGAATTTTCCGCAAATCAATAAACACTTGCTCGGGCCGGGCCTGCGGTTAGGTGGCAATTAAAATTGGCAAATTGCCTTTTCCTTATTCGTTATTATTCCCTTAAAATCGATATTTATTTACAACGTAAGATTGGGATTACTCATCATCCACTCGGCGGGGCTCAGTCGAGGCTGAGTAATTGAAGCTGCAAATGAAATTAGGCAAAAACAAAGCACAAAAAAAAAGGGCGATAGCAAATGAAAATTGGTACATAAAGTGACTTAATGTGCATTAGACATGCAATGCCGGCATGTCTGGCCAAGACGGGGAACTGGTTCCTCTCGCTCACTCACTCCTCACTCTCGTTTCGAGTTCACTTGAGCTCTCGCACAGCCCACAATGGGTTAATTCCCGGCCTCAAGTGCCCGTGTCCTTGTCCTGGGAATCCTGCAAGCTGCCACTGATTTGCCGTTGTAATTGATTTTTTTACACACACTCAAGAGAGAGGGAGGGGAAGCACCCGATGTCATTACCAGGGCACTGTTCACACTTGAAGTCGACTTGACCGCGCGCTGGAGGCTCAACAATTCCCAGCTGCCCGTGTCGCGTGCTATAAATTTTATTGATTCCAACGGGGGGAGGGTCTGGTTAGTGGGTTTCGGTGGTGGTGGTGGGTCCAGCGCATCGTGTAAATATATCCTTCCGCATTATGTTGCTGCTCATCCGGCAACAGTTTGGGCCGGCGCCTGCGGGTAGGCAATGCGACGGCAGAGGCAGCGGTGGCTTCAACCCTCCGCTGCGACCTCTGCGAATGCGAAACCCTCCCCGGGCTCGCTCTCCGGGTCGGGAACTGGGAACTCCGGCTAAAACTCTCCCAGCTGAACGCTGAATTGTGGTGCGGCTTTGCCGGCGCTATGGCCTGGCCCTTGGGTGCGATGAATGCTCTCAGTTCCTTTCGATTTGCCGATTCGGTTTGTTCGTCCTTCTTCGCGCGCTAAAATATATCCTGCAGGGCCGCCGAGCAGCAGCACCGCAGAGCAGAGCAGAGCAGCAGGCACAGTACAGAGCACGGCAGAGCAGCTCCAGTAGTCAGCCAGCCGAGCAGCAGTCAGCAAGTCCTTTGCTCTCCCCCAAATAGCATCGCGTAGTGTTTGTTTAGTGTAGTATACATTTGGGCGCGGCAGCAGCAGCGAAAAGCAAAGCAAAGTTGCGATAACTACGAGATAGATATATCCGATATCCGACATATATATATTGTTGCGTCCGCTATTTTGATATCAACGAATACAAGACCACCACCAAGGAATCGGCCTGAACGAGAACCAAACCAAACCGCGGAACCAACCAACCGACTAATCAATCACCGAGAAAATCAAAAGCAATAAGCGTTTAGCGTTAAGCGTGTCTGTGTTTTTGTGGATCGTCCTCCGGAGGGATCCTTGGAAGAGCTATAGCTGCATTGTGATTTCATTTTACCTGCAAAACGCGCAAGAAACCAAAAATCAAACCAGAGACTGGTTGGTCGCTCATTTTGTAACCGACCGACTCTTTGTGACCAAGCCAACGCCAAATTTTGAAACGTTTTTCGACCAAAACTTTACTCTACCAATTAAACACAACTCTACTCGCAACTCTACCACACTCTAAAATGGGTCTCTGCGCCTCCAAGGACAAGAAGGAGAAGGTGATCGAGGGCGAGGTGGCCAACGGCGGGGAGCCCAATGGCAGCGCCACGCCAGCCGCCGCCGGCGGAGGAGGAGATGGGTGTGTATCCTGGGCTTCGTTTCGGGCCTAGGTCTCCTAGGCGGCAGTTGTCTCTCTGCATCAGGATCAGGAGAGGGGGGCTGACGTCATGTGTGTGCGTGTGTGTGTGTGTATGAGCACCCAAAAATAAAGTGCCATAAAAAAATTATTATTGCCCTGGTCCCTTGGTTTTGTCCAGGATTCTGTTGGCTGGGCCGGGTCGCCGTCGCCGCCGCCGCCGCCATGTTGTTGTCCTGCGCATGTGCGGGGGTAGAGAGAAAGAGAGTACAAAGAGTCCTTCAGCGGCGGGGAGCGGGCGTGTATATAGTGTAGCCGTCGATTTGCGTATTCAGCGGCAGCCGGCGAAATTTTATAGTCAGTCAGAGCCACCACCGAAGTCGGAATCGGAGTCGGAGTCAGAGCCACCACCACTGAAAACGGGGCGTCATTGTGGGCAGGGGGTGATGGTGATGTTTGTGTGTGTCTGATGGGAGTTGGAACTCAGGCAATGTGTGACTGTCGCGTGCCGGAGCCAAGTCGGGTGTACGAGCACATGGCCATAACCCGAAACTAATTGCGGGCCAAACAACAGTCGGGGAACCGAGGAAACAGAAGCAGAAGCAGAAACAGAGGCCGACTTTTAGGCGCCACAAAACTGAGAACAAGCGCTAGCAATAAAAAGCTTAAACTGTCTGTCGTCTGTCGTCGTACTTCCCCTTAGCTTCCCCCCCCCCATTTTCGAAATGCCACGCCCTTTTACTAATGGTCAACCCCTCTTTGTTTTATTATTATTTTGCAGCAAACAAGACACCATGGTTGATGCCGCTGTTCTCGCTAAACTGGAGGAGGGTTATGCCAAGCTGGCTGCCTCCGACTCCAAGTCGCTGTTGAAGAAGTACCTGACCAAGGAGGTCTTCGACAACCTGAAGAACAAGGTGACGCCCACCTTCAAGTCGACCTTGCTGGATGTGATCCAGTCCGGCCTGGAGAACCACGACTCCGGCGTTGGCATCTACGCCCCCGATGCTGAGGCCTACACAGTGTTCGCCGACCTGTTCGACCCCATCATTGAGGACTACCATGGTGGCTTCAAGAAGACCGACAAGCACCCGGCCTCCAACTTCGGCGATGTGGCCAGCTTCGGCAACGTTGACCCCACCAACGAGTACGTGATCTCCACTCGCGTGCGCTGCGGCCGCTCCATGCAGGGCTACCCCTTCAACCCCTGCCTGACCGAGGCCCAGTACAAGGAGATGGAAGGCAAGGTCAGCAGCACCCTGTCCGGCCTCGATGGCGAGCTGAAGGGCAAGTTCTACCCCCTGACCGGCATGGAGAAGGCCGTCCAGCAGCAGCTGATCGACGATCACTTCCTGTTCAAGGAGGGCGATCGCTTCCTGCAGGCCGCCAACGCCTGCCGCTTCTGGCCCAGCGGCCGTGGCATCTACCACAACGATGCCAAGACCTTCCTGGTCTGGTGCAACGAGGAGGACCATCTCCGCATCATCTCCATGCAGCAGGGCGGTGATCTGGGCCAGATCTACAAGCGTCTGGTGACCGCCGTCAACGAGATCGAGAAGCGTGTGCCCTTCAGCCACGACGATCGTCTCGGCTTCCTGACCTTCTGCCCCACCAACCTGGGCACCACCATCCGTGCCTCCGTGCACATCAAGGTGCCCAAGCTGGCCTCCAACAAGGCCAAGCTCGAGGAGGTTGCCGCCAAGTACAACCTGCAGGTGCGCGGCACCCGCGGTGAGCACACCGAGGCCGAGGGTGGTGTCTACGACATCTCCAACAAGCGCCGCATGGGCCTCACCGAATACGATGCCGTCAAGGAGATGTACGATGGCATCACCGAGCTGATCAAGCTCGAGAAGAGCCTGTAAATTGCCCGCACACCGCCGAGCATCGTCCCCCCAGCTGGTCCTGCTGAGAATCTCTGGGCGCCAACATCTGTCCGCCAGTTGGGGCATCACGCAACAATCAACAACAAATAAACAACAACAACAAGAACACAACAACAACAGCAGCAGCTGCAACAACACTTAGAAATCTTCAGCTCGTCCGTCTCGTCGCTTTTGGACGGTTCGGGCTGCAAAAGTCTAGTTTGTAGCGATGTAGTAGGTGTGGAGCAGCTGCTCTGTCCCAGCCCGGCGACCTTCGGCATTTTCATATACTTTGAGGGTCGCGGGGGGGCGGACAGCGAACCCGACTTGCAACAGCAACCAACAACAACACCACCACCCGCGGCAGCAGCAGCAACAATGGATAAACTATTGGACAAGAAAAAACATTTGCTTAATTACAACAACCAAACAATGTAAAACATTTTGACATCTGTCAAGCAAAAACAAAAAAAGAAACTTTAAATACTTTTATTTTAAGTCTTAAGTTTATAAAAGAATTAAAATTATTAAAAAATAATAAAAAAAAATAAATAAAAAGGCTAAGAGAGGTGTGTCGTTGGGGGGGAAAGAAACAGGATCATTATTCAAAGCTTGAGGTCTCGTTATCTATTTTTAAAACTTTTTGAAATTTAAAATTTAATTACAAGTAAAATCCTTATACTTATATCCTTATCCTTCGTTGTTGCCGTAATTATTTCTTGGCCTTACCCTTGGCCTTATCATCCTTTTTAGCCTTGACCTTACCATCGGCCCTTCCATCGGATTTACCCTTGGTCTTGCTATCAGCCTTTACATCGGCGTTACCCTCGGCCTTGCACTCGGCTTCAATCAGTGCTCGGATCCCGTTGTGCATCTCCTTGATGGTGTCTTCCTCGGTTAGGCCCAACCGCCGCTTGTTGGAGATGTCGTGCACCCCGCCCTTTGCTTCCGAGTGCTCGCCGTGAGTGCCGCGCACCTGGAGATGGTACTGGTCGGCCAGCTTTTGCAGCTCCTCCGGCTTCTTCGTTAGATTTGGTAGCTTAATGTGCACCGAGGCGCGAATGGAGGTGCCCAGGTTGGTGGGACAAAAGGTAAGATTGCCGAGACGTTTATCCCTGCTGAAGTCCAGATGCTGGGCCAGTTGCTCCACGCCAGAAATCATGCGATCGTAGACCTTACCCAGATCGCCGCCCTTCTCCATCGCGATGATGCGCATGTGGTCCTCCTCGTTGCACCAGACCAGGAAGGTCTTGGCCTCGTTGTGAAAGATGCCTCGCCCATCGGGCCAGAAGCGGGAGGCGCCGGCTGCCGCCAGGAATCGGTCGCCCTCCTTGAACAGGAAGTGATCTTCAATCAGCTGCTTCTGAACGGCCGGATCCATGCCGGTCAGGGGGTAGAACATGCCCTTGTGCTCATCGCAGAGTTTCATCAAAGCCGTGGAGATCAAGCACTGCAGCTCATGGTACTCGGTCTCCGTCATGCAGGGATTGAACGGAAACTTCTGGACAGTGCGCCCGCAGCGCACGCGCGTTGACACGATGAACTTGCAGTCGGGATCCAAGTTTTCAAAGTCCTTGCCCTGGCCATATGAGGCTTCCGGATGCGTGTCCGACTTGCAGAAGCCATGGTACTCCTCGATGATCGGGTCAAACAGGTCGGCAAACACGGTGTATGCCTCCGGATCCGGGGCGTAGACGCCCACGCCGGAGTCGTGGTTGCACAGACCCGAGTTGATGCAGTGCAGCAGGGTGGAGTGGTAGGTGGGTGTCGTCTTCGTCTTCAGCTTGTCGAAGATCTCCTTCGTGAGGTGCTTCTTCAGCAGCGACTTGGAGTCGGAGGCAGCCAGCCTCTTGTAGCCGTCCTCTAGCTCCTTCAGCACCTCCGGGTCGATATTCGCGTACTCGCTGTTATAACGATAATTTAGAAGACGCTGCGTACAGCTGCCAAGAATTCGGAGTCCATACCGGGATTTAGGGAGTAACGACATTTTCTAAAGGTTTTGTTTTCAAATGGCAGCTAGTGTTACAGCATCTGGTCTATACAAGAAATGCCTTGTCACATCGAAGAAAAATACTGACACAAGACGCAAATATACCTGCCTAATTTTCAATGTTTTAAATATTAATTAGAAATATCGTTATATTTTGACGACTATTAATGTTTTTAAAACTTTACCAAATAAGTAAAATTAACAATAAATCCTATAAAATAATATCAATTATACACGTGCAAGTTATTATAATTTTAGTTAGAAATTCGCAACGCAGAAGAAGCTTAATTGAGAGACCGGCACTGCTCTGGGAGTCTTTGCTCCGCTCTTTCCCAGTCTGGCGACCCAACATGACTCTCTCGTCCATCTCGCCCATGTCAGCCACATGGCGTGGGTCTGGCCTTCTGGGAGAAGGCGTTCTTCATCTCCCTCCAGCACTCACCTAGTCCAAGTCCTCGGCGCCGCCTCATTGGTGGGCTGGCTGAGGACCCTGGAAGATGCGCTTGCTCCTCCACCTCCAGCTGCAGCCAGTTCCAGCACTCCTTCGAGCTCCCTCCTGAAATCGGCCGTTACTTCAAATTCAAAATTCAAATTTTGCCCGGGCGTCGGTAAGGAAGAGGGGGCGTCGCACAGTAGCGCCTTTTCTCATTTTAGGTTGCAAAAATCATAACTTTTGAACCAAATAAGATATTCAAATAATTTTAACGGCGACTGGCAGGTAATTGTTGTAAAGTTTACACATGTATTGGATAATGTGCCACGCCCACCCATTCGCCTTTTTATAGGGTATCAAAGTGGAAAAATAAGACAAATGAAGACAATTTTTAAAAAATATTTTTTATTTAATTTTTTATCTTTATTTTTATGTATTTGCTTAAATAAAAATATTTTGAATGCAAAAAAAATATTATTAATATGAGTATTATTAAAAATCCAATGTAAGGGGAAGATTTTTCATTCAATACAAAAAAAAACATAAACAAATTCAAAATTTTAACCCTAAAAAGCGTTTTTGCGCTTAAGTAAGACCAGATTTTTTGGTATTTTTGTATAATTTACCCCTGAGTTGCTTTGGTTTATGCCGTTGCATTTCCGCAGACGCAGCGTGACGCAGCCGATGAAAGTTGATTTTGGTCCAAAAAATATCCACAAAAGTCGTAGTTATAGTGTACTCGGTGGCTTTCATCGGCTTCAGAAGATATAGACTACTTTATCCAGAAAAAAAGAAAAAAATTGACACCTGGAAGGTAGCGATTTACCTATGCAAGCCCAAACCCAAGTGTCGTTTTTTTCAGCTTATTTCATAGGTAATGAACGTATCTATCGTTTAAAGAAAAAAACATGACGATAGGTAATCTACATTTTGAGTAATGCTACCTATAAGTGGACCAATTTTCAATTTTTTTCTCCTATGATGCCAAAATGGAAATATTTTTCAACTTTGAATGCTCATATCATCTACAAAAATCCTGAAATTGATTTCATTGTAGATTCTTAATCCTTGAGAAATTCTCTGTCGATTAAGTATGGTTAAAATCGTTTTTGCGACATCGACTTTTTTGATTTTTGCAATGGCTTTTGTTCTAGAGGCGCTATTGTGCGTCGGTGCCATTTTGGTTGATACGGCAGCATTGGCTATTTGGCGCCATCTACATCATACTGTATCTGTTTCAAAACTAGATGGCGCTGTTCCCGGTTCTTGTGGGAAATGTTAACACCAAATTAATTTGTAAATTAATAAATTTATTTAATAAACCAATTAAAGGAAATTAAGCAACATAAATTGAGGAGTAAGTAAAGGAATACTATCATAGATAATATTCAAATCAAAAAATTTGAGGATAAGCCTGTAACGTAATGAAGGATTCGTTTCTGACCCTATATATCATATATATTATGGATCAGACCAGCCGAGTCGATCTAGACATGTTTTACTCGGTTTCTGTTTTCCAAATTTTACATCGTTTACAACCCTAATTTGTCAAAAATTCGTTAAAAATTTTAATTTTTGTTTAAATTATAGAAAATCTTTTCGAATTGAAATTAAAAAATTGTTGATTTAGTTATGACCGATTTTCATGCAAGGTTATATTGACTCATGCTTCCCTAAGTAAGCATTTTTTCGTGTTTATATTTGTAGTTTATATTTTATCCTACAAAATAAAAAAACAATCAGTGTCGAATAACAAGTATTGCCTTTAAGCTTCCCAATTGATTTAGTAATAAAAAATAGGTGTGCTAAATATAATAAATACTTTGAGCCTTAAATAAATAACTGCCCCCACCGCTCGACCTGTTCTCGTTCGCACAATTTAATTAAATGTTTGCGGCCGTTGGTTCGATCGTAAAACAGAATACGACAACATTTTTATAGCTTAAAGCTTAAATACCAAATCAAATATATTATAATTAGCAATAAAGCGCAACAAAAGCAGAGAGCGGAGAGCGGAGGCTGGGGCAACAACTACACCTTAGCATGTGGCGCAAATAAAAATCAGATCCAAACGGCAACACCTTCTCAATAAAGCATCGTTATCCTCATTATCATTATCAACAGCTTTGACCGCAAACCGGATTTGGATTTGGAATTGGAATTGGGCATGGCTTTGGGCGACCGACCGACCAACCGACCAACCTACACATAAAAATTCATTAAGTATATTAAAACAAGCGCAAATTAGAAATGCAATAGCGATTTCCATTTTTATCTAATAATCTACGAATTTTGACGCTTTTTGCCACCGTTTTTGTCCAAAGAAAGAAGCCAGTCGCGGAATCGAGCCAGCATTTAAAAAACACTTCTGAGGCGCAGGCGCAGACGCCGACAACATTTCATGTTTTTTTATGTGTCTCTCAGCCCCCCTTTGTTTTTGGTGAAAACGTGCAAATCCCATAATTTAATTGTTTCAGCCATTCCGAATGCAAATTTATGCGCCAACAAATCCAATCGAAGTGGAGAGAGAATCGTTAAGCGCTAATGCCAACAACTAAGCCCAAATTAGTCAAAGCCGCCTTCGGACGCGGCTGCTTCGTGTGGCCAGTGAATTATTTCGCGCTGCCTCGGATTACATTATGCAAAGTTTTCTATGAATGGAAGCCACCGGGGGTTCGATCTCCCTTTGAACAGGCCGCCAGTTAGATTCTCTAGCAATCTCTCTCTCTCTATACAGACTGGGCTCCTGCTTCTGGGCCGCACTTAAAAACTTAATTAAAAATATTAAACACGAAATGTTTGGCGCCACCGTTTAGGAAGCCCTCAAAGTGGACCGCACACATCAACAACCGGCCAGTTATCAGCTCAATTATGCAAGCTGAAAGGCAGCCGCCGCCGGCCCACAGACAGATTTGTCGCATTTGACACGATAATGCAGCCGAAGGAGTGACCACACCAAAGTCGAGATCGAAGTCAAACTCGGACTCCAGCATGGTCGTGGACGTGGACGCAGTTTCTTGGCCAGCTCCCACTTCGGTTTCGGCCATAAAAGGTGCGATAAAACGAAAATTTCACAAGGCGGGCAGCAGTGGCATACGCACTGAGAGGAATTCTAAGGGACTTGCCACCAGAAACTAAAGTATATTACTTTCAAGAAAAAATGGAGTAAAAAAGTAAACTAGAATAAATGTAGCTAATAAATAAACAAAGTATAAATATTAATTGAAAAATTTTTAATATTAATAACAATAAAGGGATGTTTTATTTATGAACCCATATAGTAAACTTTTTAAAATATCCTTCAAAACCTTTCTGTCCCTCAACAACGGAGTCTATCTAGGCATTTCCACAATCGTCTCTCCCTCAACAGCCAAGTCAATCTAGACATTTTACCTTGTTCGTTTCTAGTCTAGAATATTCCCTAAATTTTTTAACATTTTAACTAAAACAATTCAGACCCTATATATGTAAATCAAAACAACACAGATCGGACGACTATATCAAATAACTGTCATAAGAAGGATCCCAACTTAAAATATTAAATCATAGCTTAAATTATGTCAAAATATAGAACACTACTCTTTTAAATCCAACCATCAAAAGGTCAATCCAAGTAATAACCCATGAATCCCATACTTAATCAAACATTACCCAAATTTCTTCCTGTGCAGCCACCTCTGCGTCATCTGCTGCTGGTCGGGACAATGTGATGGGGACTTGGGTTCGGCAAAGACCAAACGGCCTGAAAGCCGTCAAATCGCTGCTCATAATGGACGCCTTATCTTTGGAGAATTGCTTTAACTACTACCGGAGTTGGATGTGTTTCAGATACACTCGCGCATGTGCGGATCGAGAATGGTGAATCGAGAATCGGCCGATCGGCCGGCTGGTCACCATAATGGAGAGCATTAATTTGTTTTAGGCCCGCCAAAGCGCCGAAGTCGTCGCAAACGGCTTTTGGCTTTGGGTTTAAGCCGCGATAACCAAACCTGTAAAAACGGAAATGCTGAAGGTTGCCTCTAGTTTTGCATGAGTTTTGTATATTTTTTATGTTTTCTTTCTTTTTTATTTCGACCAAAGACTCTTAAAACGAATTAACAAAGTATAGTAAGTATGCGATTGGGTCCTAGACGAACTTAAAAGTAGTAGACGACGATATCTTACAAGGTATATGCACACGTTTCTCACTGATCACAACAAGAGATGGGACTCCGCCTCGAGGTTTCCTGGGATAGGAAGCATCCTTCAGTAGGCCAAAATGGCTGAAATGCTGAAGCTGTTGCGCTTGGTGGAGGTCGAAGGTCTCGGCGAGATTGTGCTTGTGCTGGAGGTGACTGCTGGAGCTGGAGCTGAGACTGGAGATGGTACTGCAACTGGAGCTGGTGCTGGAGAAACCACAGGACTAATGGCAGCTGGTGCTGGCACATAGACCGACGGAGGCAGTGGCACAGCCTGAACTCCGCCGAAATAGGCAGCCGCAAAGTTGGCTCCATAGCTCAGTCCCGGATGGCGTTGGTATGGGGACAAGGAGGCTCCCGGACTTAAGGCAGCCGGAGCAGAGTAGTAGGCCGGAGAGCAACTTCCCGTGGAGTCCTGCTCAAAGTCCTGGCGCTGACGCTTAGCCTGCGGCGAGTCACAGCTGCTCACGCTGGAGCCATCGTCCTCGGACTCCAAGCTAGAGTTGCCGCTGCTGTTCATCTTTCGCTTGCAGCGGGACTGACCCGATTCGCGGAAGCCCTTGGCGAAAGGATTGTTGTCGATCTTCAGTTTGGTAATGCGATCGTTCTGCAAGGATAAATGAAATGGAAATGATAAGTAAATATATAAAACAATATATATAAGATTTTATAAGATATTTAGTTCAAAAGACAAGTCTTTTTTTTTGCGACAGAAATAGGATCTCGACGGCGTCATTGAGGAGTAGCCGTCGGCTGTTGGGCACTTGAAAACTTTAACGCCGAGCCTCGTTAGCAGCGTCTCATCTCAAGTGGTCCAGGCGAGGCGACAGTTTTCAAATGCCTCAATTAGCCGACGACCCCCGCAGAGCTATTATCCTGCCCAAGCAGAGAAATCTTGAATGAGACAAGGACCATGTCCTGGCACCCACCTGATAGGCCGTGACAGCCACGAACTCCGTCTCCGGAAAGACGAACGCCTGCTGCGGAGCCCAAGGAAGCTGGGTGAGCTCATTGCTGCGGATGATGTGCAGGCGTGGCTGGTACTTATGCATGCTGGCCAGGACGATCTGTGGGGTCAAAGATACAGCTAGGATAAGTAATCAGCTCGAAGAAGCAGGCTGTATTTCTAACTTACGTGTCCATTGCTGTCCAGGGTGTTGTTCGTCAGCTTCACCTTGTTGAAGAGGAGCGCCTGCGACTGCCAGTGGGCACCGGTGGCCGGGCTATCCGGATGCAGATACATCCGCTGGGGACTCTGGGGCTCGGCTCCTCCAGCCGGAACCCACTGCGAGCCGGAGAACTTGTAGCGACAGTCGCCGATGGGCACCATCTCGAGGAGGACGCAGTAGCTGGCCTCCTCCTCCAGGCCGCTGAGGGAGACGCGCATCGAGGGGAACATGCGTCTGCAAAGGAAGAGAGAGAAAGGAATGTTGATTAAGTGGCTGCCACGGACTGCATATAAATCAGAGTGCAACGCTAGAGAGATCCCTCGATCCCGATCATCGCAAAAGGAGGCGTCGCCCGGGCATCTATTCCATTTTTTTCCCTTACTTTGTTTTTTATTTATTTTTTGCCTTTGATTTGTGGCCACGGCTAACAAGTGTGTAATTATGGATCGACGCGGGGCAGCGGGGAGTCTCGCATCGATTTAAAACGTAACGCAAACAGATCTTTGCCAGCCCAAAACAATATGCCACCGGCACATGATTAATTGTGCGGCAAATCGATGGATCGCTGGGATGCGACGAGGAGCAGAAAATCAGAGATTCGGCGGGGGGATCTGGCGCCAGGCAATTAGACAAAATCTGGGAGTCGCCTTAACGGCTTCCAAGCGTCGAATGCATGTCTAATGAGCCGAGAAAGTGACTGTGATCGCGTATAAAAGCACACAGAGAGAAATTGAGGGTTGTAAGCGATATTTATCAGTAATATTAAGTTTTGTTAAATATTAAATAAGAATATTTTCTCTTTATCTATCCACATACCAAATTTCATAAAGATCGGACAAATATTAAAGACATAATAAAGGCTTAAGTTTCTTTTTAGATTATTCCCTGTGCGCAGTGCCCAAAAAGTAGGCCTTATTTTATAGATTTAAATATATATTGCAATCCTAAAAGATATATATTTTTTTCTCTCAGTGCACCGATCGCAACTCTAACTGCTAGTTCAGCTCATAATTATGTAAATTTGTCTCGGCTCAGCTCCCGCTCGGTAGTCGCTTGAAGATAGTTCCCCTATCGGAGAGACACGTTGGGTTCGGGGTCCGCTGCCCTCGAGACCGGGAAAGAAGGGTCAGGGCATTATTGTGGACAAAGTGTGAAAAGCGCAGGTAGATCGGCCAGACTCGATTGTCAACGCCGAAAACCGAAACAGAAGAAAGAGATTTTTATGAGCGGTCCGGCGCCAGGGCGGCGTCTTCGCCTCGATCTTCTTGCACTTGTTGTCACTGCGGACGAGCCGAGAGCTCCTGCTGCGTTTTGAATTATGGCCAGGCGCCACATTAGGGTACCAGGGAAATCGACATCGACATTCGACATCGAAATCGAAAGGGACCGCCGCCGCCGAGCGGGAAAACTGGCCCGGCCCTGGGACATCAGCAAATATTTACATAGGCCGCGCCGGCGCACTTGACTCTGTTGCGAGCGATCGTGGAAAACTCGGCACTCTCCCGAACTGGTATTTGCATAGGATAATGTGTTCGGGGGAAACCTACCTGCCGCTCTTTGTGATGATCATCTCGGTGCCGATCTTGTGAAACTGCTGCCACAGATCGTTGTTCTCCAACTTGGCGTCCACGCCCGGCAGGGTGGGGCGGCTGGGCAGCATCATTTGCGGCTGGTGGGGCATGTTGAAGGGCAGCATGGCCGGAAAGGGATCTGGAAGAAGCGGTTTGGTTAGTTCGTTAGCTGGATATTGCCTCAAGATCCCTGGGATCTCAGGAGAGAGTGTGTAAGTTCCAGGAATGGCTGATTTCTAGGCTGGAACTGGGGATCGTTGACGGGGACTTTTGGCTGATTATTAACTCTGGGTTTAATGTGGGGTTTAACTAAGCATAATTTTTTCAAGTTCCGGTTGAGGAAGTATTTAAAAAGTTAAGTTTAAGTCCAGGTTAAAAGTTATTCAGATCATTGAATTTACCCTTTTAAGTCTATGTATATATTTAAATATTGTTAATTGACTTATTTTACTTAGTTTTCTTGATATTTTAACTATTACATTTAATCTTTACATTTCTGTAAACTTGTTATTCGCTTGAGCTTGTAGTCTTGGTAAAACATAAATTCAGGAAACTTTTAAGTTAATTTAATGCACAAAAAAAAATAAACCCTTGAAATCATGATTAATTAAGTTTCCTATAACTTAAACAATAAAATTTAATGCCTAACTGCAGGTTTAAACCTCTTGTTTAATACCATTTCGTGTTAATATCTATTAAAACCCTAACATGAAGCCTAATAAAACATTCGATTTTTAAAAGCTGAATAAATATTCACTTTAATCTAAAAATGTTATTATTATTAGCTGATTGTTTAATTTAATTTAATTTCAATATAGTTAAACCCCTTTTATTATTTCAAGAACCCTTTACTAAACTCTATTTTAGCATTCAAAAAACCTTATTTTACCGACGGCACCTGACCATCTTCATATAGTAACTCCAATCAAAACCCACCTGGAATCCGCTGCATGATCTGCTGGCGATAGATCTCGTGGGCCAGCTGCTGCTGCATCCGCATATCCATTAGCTCTTGCATGGAAAGCATCTCGAATCACTGGCACAAATTACACGAATGCGAATACGGAACACTTGAAAAGGTATTGTTTGTACTGTTTACTGGACTGAGTTAATCTCTCTATTCACTCTGGATGTCACTCTGAATCGGAACGGAGGTAGCGCTCTGAGGTTCTGGCACGCTCGACGTTTCGCAACGAACTGATCTCGAGCCGCTCCGCTCAAGTGCTAACTCGCTGCTGGTCGCAGCCAGTTTTCCTCGGCTTCCTCTCGGATCAGCAGCAGCCAGGGCTACCTGCCAAACTGGTTTCTGGCGAAGATCCCCTGTGATTGGCCGTCTGGCGACGCCTACGCCTTGAAGCTATAGTCATCCTGCTCTGACCGAGATCGGAGTGTATGGTATGGGACGCCATTTTGTGAGCAGGGAGCAGGAGAGAGGAGCAAGGAGCGAGGGGCGAGGAGCTCGGATCGAGGAGTGGAAAGCGATAGTGGCGAAGTTAACGCTTAGCCCTGTTGATTTTCATCAGCCGCAGTGTTTTTCTGCGCCACTGCCTCGCATCTCGCTGTGTGTGCCTCTCGCTTCCTCGCACTCGATCACTGTCAGTCAGGGAATGGGACTTGGACGTGGACGTGGATGTGGATGTGGCCATGGCGTTGCCTGTAATTCAGAAGTGAGATTTTCCACAGCGCGCCTGTCTGCTGTCTTCAGCTGCCTTTTCTTCTCTCTTCTCTGTTTTATTTTCTTTTCTTTTTTGTTGTCTCGTATCTTTTCTTTTGTATTTTTATTTTTTTTGGCGCTGTCGGAAAATGTCCGTTGCCATTTCCCTTTGCAGCCGTCTTCCGCTCGGGCCTTCTCCCTGGCTGGGCCGTGTAATTAGCCGGGTTCCCTATCGCCTATCGCCTGTCTCCCCTTGTGTATTTATGTACTTTTATGTGGACAGGTGAAACATAAATTTTGTTGGCTTTGTTAATTGCCCGTTTTGGATGGAATTTCGATAGGGCCTCCTTCGGCTATTGATTTGCTAACCCAAAAATTACAAAAAAATAAAGGAAAGAATCCAAAAAACAAAGGTAAATTCCAAACTGCAACTGGCTAAAGGGCAATTAACCTATTGATTAGTGCTTGTCAGCATTGGAAATTGCGCCCTGACAGACACCAGCGAAGGTGGATTGGAATTCTGTCCCATAATGATCACAGGAAGTATTTTAATTGCATCTTAATGATGATGCAGATCATAAGGAACAAATTAGAGTGATTCACGCGTTTCTTGGGATTTCATTTTGCTAATCGGCTCTTGCTATACATTTTTAAGCTATTTTTGTATTGTTTCTATAAACCAGAGAGGAAGCTAATTTCGGGAAGCCAAAGATTATATACTTTTGAATAAAAATCGATCATAACTAAGCTAAAAATGCCTTAATTTTAAGTCGGAAAGCTTTTCTATGCTGGTTTGAATTAGGTTGAGAAATGCTGGAATAATTTTAAAATTGTAAAAATAATTTATTTTTTTTTTTGAGTAAAACTTTTTGGTTAAACATGAGTAGATCGGCTCGGCTTTTCATACAGATCAAGAATATTTTATTTTATGGGTTCTGTAACGACTTCTTCACTTATAACGCAAACTTATAACTTATATTACTATACCCTGCAAGGGTACAAATATAGTTCTTTATTTTTAAGCCTCATGATTTAAATTTATCAATAAAAAAAATATATTTTTGATTGTTTAATGTCCATGGGTTAAATGAACTGCAGCTAACAGTTAATTTGATTTAACTTTTGCTGTTGTTTTCATTTGAAATATGAGTAAATATTTTGTTACAAAATGCCAAACGATTCGCTTTAAATGAGAATTTGGATAAGTCTGATGGAAGGTTGGAAAAATATTTACGAGTTCTCTAAGAGTATAAAATAGTATTCAATATGTTATTTTATTTGAAAGGATTTTAATAATTATAATAATATAAACAGGTAAGATAACTAAGATACACTAGTTAATTAAAAATAATTAGAAAGAAAATTAAAAGCAATGAATATGTCGAGACTTTATAGTTATTAAAAGGTACACAACTCTTATTAAAGTAGTATTTGTACACGACTAGTTTAAACTGTACATTAAAAACTATTTAATCTGTATTTTTAACCCAACTTAACATATTAAAATGACGATTTTTTTTCTCCCTTTTCTTTTTATAATAATAATATACAATTAACTTTTGTGCATG
>VNJS01002124.1:0-38699 GCA_008042575.1 Drosophila watanabei | reverse complement strand
TAGAGTTATAAATTATGGTGAGTGGTAACTCTGTAAAAATTCGATATTATTTCCAGCATTAGCTAACCTAATCAATAGCAGCAAGCGACGCTTTTTGGCACTCTTTTCACAAGAGAATTTTCAACCGTACTATCCGTAGGTAAATCCTGTCTCGAGGCTCTGAATTAACGCAATTTCGTTTAATAAAAAATACATTTAGTTAAAAGAAAAAACAAAGAAGAATTTAAGACAATGCCAGTGGACCAAGTAATCATATGCTACTTGCACAAACGCAACTGCATCAATGTCCTGCTGCTCAGATCCTTCGACCTGTTCCAAGTGGGCACTCTCACCAAAACCCCCTGCGAGATGATCGAGGTGGCTCCCAACGGGATCTCCTTCTCCGAGCAGAACCTGGAGTATCGCATCCTCCTTGATGAATTCTTCGAGCTGACCATCAAGTCCGAGGACGGCGAGCCCCTCTATGGTATGGGCGATCTGAGGGCCAACAATGTGGCCTTCGGACTCTATCTCCAGCGAGTTAACCTGCGGATGTTGGAGCAGCACACCGTTGACGTGAAACTGGGTGAGTTGCCGCTGCGCATCACCTCCACCGCACCCTGTTCCTTTCACTGCAGCAACTGTGCCAACGAGGTGGTTAGGAGCCAGCAGTACCTGAGGATCCAGCCAGTCCCGGTGATAACGATGCAGCCGCAAAGCTTCTTTTGCGGACGCCACAAGATCCCGGTGTATCCCAAGGAGGATCAGCTCTTCTACGGACTGAACTACGTGGTGATCTGCTTTCTGTTGCTGGGCAACGGGGTGATTCGCTCCTGGGGACGTCGCCACTTGGAGTGTTCCCGCTGTCGCCAAGTTGTGGGCGAGGTCTTGGGCAAGGACGTGGCTATCCAATTACACGCAGACGCCCTTCGCGTGATGACTGGCGGTGCTGGTGCCAACTCTCCGGTGAAGTTCAGGGAGATCTATGGGCACGTGACCGCCACACAGCTGATGATTCGCTTGCTCCATGACGCCGAGCCCATAAGCCCCGATAAGACTCGAATATTCCTGAAGGCCGTGCGTCCCGATGGCCAACTGCACTTTCTACAGATGCTGGTGGACACTCACCAGCTGCACGTCCTTCGTTCCCAGCTGCCGGCCCCCAAGGAACTAGAACTTTCCAAAGATGATCAGAAGTCGCCGGATGAGCGGAACTCGCCGGCACAGAGTGACACCAGCAGCGAGGGTGATCTCGAGATTAAGAACAGCGATACCAGTAGCACCAGCATCAGCTCTGGTTTCCAAGATGCGGAAGTGGACACCGTGCGTCCACAAGCAACTCCATGTTCAGCTTCCGATTCCTCACAAGTGCTCCAGGCAACCGATGGAGTTCCGAAACCCACCATCAGCTATGTGGACCTGCGCGGATTCCGCGGCTTCCGCATAAGGTTCTTGTTCTCGGGAACCGATCAAGAGATGGCCGATAACCAGGAGGTCCTGGATCAGTGGCACGATGAGGGTGCCCGCGAGCTCCGCGTCTCCTATCCGATGATTATGGAACTGCTCGCTGAGCTGATTGCCAACGAGAACATAGTGACCGCTCTGGAGAAGCTTCCGGCTCCGACCAAGACCAACTATCCCCGTCTCAGCTACGTTGTCTATGAGACAGACAAGGACTTCTACGACAGACAACAGCTGCCACATGCGGAGCTCGACATCTGAATACCAGTATTCCAAAGCCATCTGAATCTGGCATCAGCTATTATAAGCTATTATATTAAATAATTAGCAACAGCCAGAAAATTTAGTTTTTGATTTCATAAGCAGGGTTGGACCATCTTTAATTTACTCATTTGAATATAAGCACATTACAATTAACAACGGGGATAACTAACAAAATTAATTTAAAGAGACACTAATTTTGAAAAAATTTAAGAGCTCCAAAATTTTAATCAAAAAGTAATTTTATTTGAATTCGAGTCTTTTTAATTTTTCTTAAGAATTTAAATTTCTTTTCCCTAATTTAACAAATCTAATTGCTTTATCCTGCTGAGCTCCATAAAATCTTTACCCAAAACCCCTATTAACCCTTTCCGTGCTTTTAATAGGGATTTCCTTTTGATATTTTTACAAATTTCTTCTTTCTGGCCGTAAGAGATTCACGGCATATTTTCGTAATTGTCTTATTGTTGGCAATTAGAACTGATTTAATTGCGGAAGGCCTTGTACATTTTCAGGACAACCGATGCGGTTTATGGTTTACCAACCCCGCAACTTGGCAGGACTGACCACATCATTAATCGTTGGCTGGTTAGCGAAAAACAATTTGTCCAAATAACAATTAGGGCCAAGAAAAGCACCCTCAGGACAGGACACTCAAACGCCCACGCAGCAGCAGGAGGAGGAGAAGGACTCTGGGATCAGGAATCAGGATTAGAAATCGGGGGAATCGTTAACAGCCTTTGACGCTTGACAGTTGGCTAATGAAAATCCAGAGGAGTGAAAGTGTCCAAGGCTATGATGCAACTTGATTAATGACATCTCTGATTTAAAGTTCTGTTTTCACCAGTTTAAATTTCTGGGGACTCCCAGGCTAGGCTGTGTTTGCTCACAAAATCCATCCTTTATTCTTTATGCATTTCCCGTCCATTATCCCACATGCAATTTGTGGCATTGTCCATCGCGGTTTCAGCTGTTTCTCTTTTTTACTTTATTTTTGGCTGGGACAACAATGAGTTTCAATTTCGGATATGAAAGAGGACTCGTTGGCAGGTGGACGGCAGTGGCTAATGGCCTGGACCGCATTGTTGGACAGGCTTTTGTGGAATGCTTTATAAATGACAGGGGGCCCTCCCTAGGAACTATCCTAAATTAAGAAAGTGCATAGAGGTTATCGCGAGACAGGGCCCGGCAATTGCCAATAATTAACATAATGAAACCATAAATTGCGCAAGTTGAAGAAAGTCCAATGACACAGCGCAACAATTGCGTTGGGGTGGCAATTTCTAGAGAAAGCATGCGAAATTAATACAACCGCAACGCCCCATAAATTAATTTAGAAGTGCGCCCAGGGCCTCCTCTAGCAGCAGATCACCCGGCAGTGAAAGTGCCACCAGTGTCCATATGGCCTTTTACTCGCTCCTCCAAACAATTACCAAGATGTATGCGTGTCGCGCACCACAGACCAATTAACCCCCATTACGGTCAGCCCCGGGAACTGCCCCTGACACGCCACACTCGTCCTGGACGGGGTCAAGTTCTGGTCCAAATAGTGGGGGCCAGTAATTAAGATTTCCAAGAGCAGCCACCAGCACCAACACCAGCACCAGCTCGAGCACACATCCGTGCCGGAGACGCAAAACAAACTCACTCCGGGGCAGCCAAATTGCTTTATGATGTTGCAGATTATGATAATGAATGATGCCATCTGGACTTGCACTTGGTACAATGACCAGGGCTATGTTGACACTTTAAGTGATTTAATGTTATGGTCTCAGCTGCCTCCCCTCATTGCAGGCACCAGGCACTCCTCATTCCCCAAGCTTTTGGCGTAATATCAAATTGAATTTATTAATATATTTTGTAAGCAACAGTAATATGTATGTAATTTCTTGTATGTAGTGTAATTTATTAATTTGTTTTCTTAATATTTTCAACATTTGAGAGAAGCTAAAAACATTGAAGCACACTTATAGCACATGTCAAGTATTAAAGTCTGCAGTTTAATTTAATCTATTGCCTTGCATACCCTTACGAGTCAAAGCATTTTATTTCGAAATCTTTTTCCAGTTAAATGGATTCATTAAAATGTATATTTGGCACAAACTTTTTCGGTATCGATGTACATATGCGAAGGGAATACATTTTTGCCAGTTTATTGACACAATTGCGAACAAATAAATCCCAACTCCAGGCCACCGAGAACGCCGATTGTACTTGGATCTCTGTGTCCTCAGCCCAACTCCCCCTTCGAATTGAGTGTGAACTGCCATTGAAATGTTTTTGATTGGAAAAAATTTAATTTCCTATACGCTTCACACTGCTTATCGCGCTTGCATTGTGCTCCAGATTCAGCAAAAAAAATTGGCATTTTTTTGCCACATTCTGCTGCCACCGGCATTTTAAATTTAAATCAAGTGTTGGCCCGGCGGATATCTAAACTTTTTCCCCACCGCATATGTTTGGTGGCGCACTCGTAGCCGAAACCTCAAACCACAATTAATTAAGGCAAACGCTCTTGTCAGCGGCCACAGCAATAACGATAGAATTCATTGACAATTTTTTCTAGTCTTTTTGCGAAAAGTTTCTCATTGCCAGAGCAGGGCTTCAATTACAATTTTTCGATTTGCTGTGCGAGTGAATGGGGACTCCCACCGAGGGAGGCGTTCATTAAACGCTCTCTCCTTGTGGCCAAGCCAAGCTGTCTTTCCCCTTCTTTTTTCCTACTGGCACATTCGTCGGTTTGGTCCTTTGTCCCGGGAACAATGGCGGAACCACAGAGCGAGCCGGCGCAGAAGAGTGAAATCCATTTTTTCCATTAAATCGAGCCGTCGATTGTGCATGAAGCGAGGAGGCGCAAATGTCAGGCTCTCCGGTTAGATGGGGGCGCTGCGATACCTCGATAGGTTGCCACAGTCAAGGGACACCAGGACAGCAGGGCGGCGGAGGGCACCAACGGAGCGCCACCTTCAGGCACCGCAAAACGCATCGACATCAGAGATTCAGTGGGAAACGGATTTGGACGTGGAAATGCTCTTCCTTTGTTTCAACAGAAATATAAGCAAGTAAACTTAAGTTTAAAAATTAGTCAACTAAGATGTAAGTAGGATTACAAAAAATTAGCAATTAAAATCAGCTTAGAAATTATTTCTATAAAAATATTTTTTTATATATCGTAGTCATCGCCTTCACAGAGTATTTCCAGTTCGTATGTATACCATGTTTTCAGCCATTTCGAGATAACTTTTACCTCCCGATTCCCGAAATTCGATACACTTGCAAATGGCTTTTTGACAAACAATGACATGGACCGACTCACCTACGAGTGCGGAGACATTTCTTTTGCCTACCTTTTTCCCTTTTGGCCAACCCTCGCTCGTGGCAACCGCATTTGCAAATGAATTGCTTATTGACAGTTTGATGGAATGATTCCCTCGTCGATTTACCAAGCTTTTGTTATTCTTTAATTAAACGCTTTTGCTTTGGGAAATGGAAAGAAAAAAGCACCGAAATGCACAACTGCAAAGGATTAATTTTGTGGTGAATGAGCATTAAAGGTTTTTATGCGAGTTTTCAATAATGAAAAGTAGCATTTCTGCAGCACACTTTTAGGTGAAACCAAAAAATATTTGTACATATAATGAGATGAGTCATATGAAAGCAAAATGATTTGTTTTTTTCCACATATATATCAGAGTTTTAACTAATAACTTTCATATAATATTTAAAAGATTACAGAACTAGGATATTTTTACAGATTCTAGGAATATTCACTCATGGTGCACATATATATGATCTCCCTACTTACCAGTTAAAGTTGTCAAGTGTCGGGACTTGGCCAGAAAGTCAGTTCCGCCTGATTGCATTCAGCAGGACCCTCGAAGAGGCTGACAGGCGACATATCCTCTATCACTGCTGGTCCATTAATTGAAGTCGCCTCCGGCAATTAACAACTCGTGTATGCAAAATCCATTAAATCACTTAAAAAAGCGGAGAAGAGCACATTTGAAACCACTTCAAGAGCGAATGACACATAATACGACTACAAAACAGTTGCCGCAGCCAGCGGAGATGTGCAGGAGTGCAGGGAGACTCGCAGGACACGCACTCGGCAGCTGGGCGCGCCCCTTGCGATGTCGATGATAATGTAACAACACTCAACCTCTTGGCAAAAAAATGGGACATATTCGTGGGCAGGAGGGGGTTTTTTCAAAACACCAAAAGGGTTGGTCCCTGACTTCAAGGAGCGTGGTGTGTGGAGAATCAAATGAAATTGTCACAGTCGCAAATTTAATTACATCAGCTGGGGCCGCATCCCCCCAGATGCCAGTTCCTGGGCTTAAAGCTGGCCATAAATCCAGGTGCCATTCCCCCTGACATAACCTTTTCCCCGCCCCCTGTGTGTGTATCCGCTCATCAACTGTCAGAATTGAAATTTCGAAAAATGTCACAAAATTTGACATGTACAGAAAAGAATTTCCGATAATTCATATAGGTACGTATGCATGTTGGAATATGTCAAGCATGAAAAACTGATAAGACCTGGGAAAATCGGTCGGGGAATAGAAAAGAGTGGATTCCGAATCACAAATTCATGTGGCATACTTTCGGGCCCAGCAGGCAGATCACTCAACTAACACCCCTTCGAGGGACCCAAAAAAACAGCCTCATTTACAAATGACACACCTGAGCCGAGGCCTTCTCTCTACTCCCCCCTTTTCAATTAGCCTAAAACCCGGTGACTAAAAGCGAAAAAATGAATGAACTGCCTAATGCCTTTTATCCCACTCATAATTCGCATAATGACAGAACATCTCGTCCCGTAATTTGGCCAGCGGACAAACAACAGCCCCGGCTGACCACTCCCGGATGCACTTCAACTTTCCACCCTGTTGCGTACAATCAGCGGCAGGACACCGAAAGCCCGGACGGATCTCCCCCGTAGCAGGACATTGTTGCAAAAGTGCGAAACCGCAAATGTTAAACGCAACACACAAGTCAATTCCGCATCCCACCCGAAAAAGCCAAGCCAGAACCACGGTGACAACCGCAACCAGGCCACAAAGCTCTTCAATTTGCTTGCCGTCTATTATGGTAGCTCATTGTGGGATTACCCGAACCCCAACCCGAGCCCGAACCCGAGACCGAACCCACACCCAAGTCCCAGCCCTGAAACCAAACCCACCCCCAGCTGGAGGCCGCACCACCGACGCGTATGCGCCTGGTTCTCGGTGAGGAATTGCTAATAAAAAGGGTGGAAAATCCACTTTGCTATGGCATTTGATTTTGATTTTTTTCGACTCCCGGGACAGCCGGTTGTTGATGGAACGAGGGGAGAGCTGCCGCCGAGCATTGGCAGATAAAGTTGATTGGTATAGGACTCGATGACTTCTGATGTCAGCGGATAAGTAGCGAACTCTGCATGCACGGAAGGAAAAAACTAAAACAACTAAATAATTTAAAATTAAAATTAATTAAAATAAATATAATTATTTTATTAACGAATTGCAACTTTTATTGTTGAAGTATATATCTTCTTTTCCACTCTTTTATATAATTTAGCACAAATTTTAGTCGCTCTGCCACGGGATTATACCATTAATTACAACTTTTTTACAATATATAAATAATTGCCGAAACAAAAAATACTACTTATTATTTTTAAAACCATAATTACTTAAAGGGAATATTATCATCCCAAAAACTAAACAAATAAAGTGGAACACATAAATTTTAATAAATCCAATATCCATATAATCAACCATTAAAATGTTCAAAGGAAAAAAATACCCCAATAAGCGGAGCATAATTACTTGAATTATATCAAAGTCAATGTCAATAGAGGAAGCTCCTTCAATTGACCAATAAAACCGTCAAAAGCTAATACCATCTGCACAATGCGAACACTCAAGCTGAGACGATGATGATTACGAGACCATTTTCGGGGGAAATGCGAACAAAGAAGCGGACTCCAGCTGGGCGACTTTTGTGCAGGTCCTGCAGGATTACACTCGATTACAGGATACATTACAAGTTCGACGGGTGGCACTGGCAGCGGCACCGGCACCGGCGCTGGCTCACCCGCTGGGAATGATCAATCATCAAGTCCAAGGGAAATCGCCGAAAATTCATGCCATTCCGGCCGACCGAGCACGGTCAGCCAGGTCTCAGCTTTCATAGAGCAGCAACCCGATGTTAATTATGAAATTGCGCTGTGGTTATCCTGGTTGCTGAACAAACAAATCGGTCTGCAGCGATATCAAAGAATGTTTTGCATTTGGCCCGGCCCGGTCGGAGCTTAATGAAAACCGGAAATCCACTTGCCGCCGCCCATCTCCTCCGTCGGTTCCAAACTTATTGCGTGCTATTACATCTGTCCGGGGCGAGTCTGTCTGGGTCTGGAGATCTGTTTGCTTTAGTACTTGCCTTCCACTTTTTGAGTTCCTTTTTAGGCGATTAATTAATGCAATTAATCTGCTGGCTGACTTCCCCGGCTCGCTACGGAGCTGATGGACTTGTTTGGGGGCGCACTTGTATTCCCCGTTCGGGGAATGAGTGTAAATAAATGGTTAAGATTAAGTTGAGATTATTACTAATCAAGAAATTCATTAAGCCTATAAACAAGAGCAGGCAGGAGCAGAGAAAACATGACAATTAATATACTGTGCATATGTGGTTAAAAAATAGTTGCTTGTTATTAAAAAAAAATTCACATTATTTGTAATATTTAAAAAGAGTAATGCTTGGATTATTCTTACTCTTTTGATTGTTTCAAATGGTTTTCTATCAGTGGTAAAAACGTCATCTACTGGAGACCAAAGGCCATTAGTTTTTGATCTGTCTAGTTTACGCCATAAACTCACATCACTTGACGGAGGGTCCTTTCACATTCCGAATTGTAAGTGTAGTATTCATGGCACTCAGCGATTGGAACTGAACAAATTACCATATTAATTGCTACTAATTAAAAATTCATTAAAACACTGCACTGCGGCCAGGGGCCAGGACCGGGGAACTGAGCAAGAGCAAATGCCAGGCCAGACCGGAGCAAAATCGGGCAATTTATTATGCTTTGTCATCTCGGTCGACAGGAGTCCGTGTGCGCCAACGATAATAATAAACATTTTCATTTTCATAATTCCTACTCTTTTATCGCTGCGGAATCAATGAGTTCGAGTTCATAATGGCTGCCCATCGGTGTGTACTTTCAATTAGAAGCCAACTCCGGGCCGTAACTTACGAACTAAAATATGCAAAAACATGGCTCCCGGCTGAAAGTTTCAATAGCATCGATTTGTGGTCCTCTGCTGGCTGTAATTATGAGCTCAACGAGCCCACATCCCCCTAATGCCACATCCCCATCTATTCCGACATCACCTGTAACATCTGTGTGGCCCCCGCCCCGTGTTGGGTCGATGTCTGTTCAAGCCATAAATTCCGGCTGTGTGGCACATTAATTAATTTGGCTTTGTGCGCCATTTCAGAAAGGATTATTTACCGCTGCCCTGCGCAAATATGCAGGGCTGTAATGTATCTGCTTGTGCAGCCCCAACGGGGTTGACACATGTGATTAGTTTCTGGCATGAATAATTTGACTTAATTGAAATGATTAGCGATCCAAGCAAATAATAAAGAAATAGTGAAGATGTCTTACAAAATTTTAAAACTCAATTCAGGGTCTGTGCTAGCACTCACCTCGAACTTTTTCGAGTTGTAACCCCTTCTCTCTTCCTAAAATAAGCATTTCGTCTCAGCTGTGCAATCGAAAACTTTGTGACATTATAAAATCTAATGAACAGAAATTAATTTACAATAATAATAATTCAGCTAACACGGAACATCCGGAAGGAGTTACCGCACATACAGCGACTGTGCCCCGGGGAGCAGCTTCGGATTACGATTGCAGCACTCGTTCCTCCTTCGCCGGACTGGCTTTGAAAGAGTTTCCGCTTACAATTTGCATAAAATTCGTTGAAAACCTCCACGCAGCTGATGGCGTTAATAAGCGGGAGTCCGATTTTAGTGGGTGGAAGGAGCTTACCTGTTGCCCGGGCCTTCGACATCGATTCCCAGTAGCCGGGCCGCCAAGCTGCCGCTGCTGTGTAAATGGATCGCCCTGTGAAATGCGGTAATTGTGTGTAATTAAATCCAACTCTGTAAAACAAATGACAACACTTTGCCGACAGCCAGCTGGAGATGGAGTACTGCAATGGAGAGGGCTTGAATTTGGCTGTCCTTTGAGGTTGCTAGGACACAACCCTTTACCCTCGTCCCGGTCCTGGCAGCGTCTTGTCTTAATTATGTAGCGTGAATAATTTTTGCTCTTTGTGCGGTTTCTGTTCACGAGTCATTGATATTATTTAAAATTTGTGTGCTCAAAGGGAGAGTCTTCGTCTTGCATTAATTAGTGAGCACTTTGTTTGTGTATTCTGCAAGAGAAATTCAATTAATACAGTTTGTAGATGGAACTCTATTTTTCCTTCTTAAGACAATGTCGCGGTGGTTTATAATATTATTCTTACAATAAACATTAGTGGTTAGTTAGTGATAAATTTAGATCAAGGTCTTTTATTAATATTATTCTGAATAAGTATATTTACGAATATTTACTCTTTTTTAAATTCCATTGTATGCTTTAAATAAAGGCGTCATAAAATTTAATTCATTTAAATTTCTTTGGCGGCGCTTAGCACATTTCACTTTGCAGTAGCGACCACAACTTTTTACGTTTATAGTGTTAAATTTTTTCCCTTTTTTGTTGCTATTCCAAACTCTTTTATTTTTACTTGTGGTATCGTTTGTCTGTCGTCAATTTTTTTGTTTATTTGTGGCTTTTATTCAGCCAGTCGACAATTTGCGGTGCCAGCAAAAACCATTTGAAAGTGCTAAATTTCAGATGGGACAGGAGCACACAGAGCAGGGATCTCGGCTTAGCCGGCACACAATTTCGTTATTGGCCGGGTGAAACTGTGGTCGCTGATTGCTGGATTGCCGGATTGTTGGCTGATTGAAGCCACCAGAAACTGTCGCCGCAACTTGCCACCGATTTTGCTGTCGCCGTTGCAGCTGGCTCCGTTTGTTTTCGCGTGGGTGTTGCAACTGATTGCAGACAACGCGAAAGCTGCAAAATTTGCATTTAATTTGATTGAGCTTGCTCCGCAATGTTTACAAGTCAAAGAAGGTGCTAATGAGTGAACAGTGTGTGGGCTGGACTCATGTGCAGTGTTGACTTTGGCCCGGTTAATGGTCTTATTGATGTCTTTATCTGTCTAAAAGGATCCAGTTTCGTGCATTACTTAAAGACTAAAAAATGCAGAGTAAACTTCAAACACACTTGCATGTAAATTAAGGAATTAAGGATTTGATTTAATTTCTTTAATACTAAAAGGGTTTGTGACAGGACTTTGTTTAATATTTTTATAAACCCTAGCATGGTGATAGCCTTCTTTTACCTTTTATCATTTTTAAGAAAAACTCAAATTTGTTCTTATTACACCATAATTTCGATTATTTTCTAGTTTTCGTAGCCCTCCTGAACTCTCAGTCACTTGCAGAATATTGTTGCAAAACCGATTACGTTATCTCTTGGCCACGAGCATCCACATCCACGACCTGGCCAAGTGTCGTAATTAACCTTGGAAACGGGCTGCGACTAATCCTGAATTATTATTTTTGGCTGTAGTAAAGATGCTTAATGGTTTATTTTCAATTTACGGCCAACAGCCGGCCGCTCGCCGTATGAACAATTAAAAGGGTTTCGGGAGCTTGGCTCTTCCCCACCCGGGAAGTGTTTCCGAATCATTTGCATATGAATTTTCAACCTTTACGCCTCTAGTTGAGCATTCAAATTACTGTTATTATTATTTTCACTCATATGCAGAGGGGCGTTGAGGTTGAGGGTGGTGGTGTAACCATTAAAAGGCCAGCACGACCTTTGGCTGGGAGCAGTTCCGTTCTCGGATTTTAATTCTATTAGACGGCCGAGGACGTGAGCCAGGGCCGCTTATCTGAAGACACACACATGTGGTCCGGGGTCCCTGTCCCTGCCCCTGCTCGGGCGCCAAAAAGGTTAAAATTATAATTTGCGGCTTCTGCTTGCCACTTTATTACCCTAGGAACAAAGTTTGGCATTTTTGGCAGCCAACAAGCCGCGACCACGATGTTGACACGCTTAATTTCTTGGCCGCATTCATGGCATTTGTTTACATCGTTTAGCCGGCACCCCAAAGACAAAAGGGATTTTTAATGGCTTTTTTGGCGCTTGGCTTATCGGCGGCGGATATCCTTGGCAGCTGGCTTGCCACAAAACAAATAAAGGTTACTCGTACTGTGCCACTAAACAACTCGCATGCTGCTCATTCGCTCGCTGTTTATTTTGTTTGTGTTTTTGGGCCCCGAAAGTGTAAAGTTTTCCCACTTGTTCGAGGATAAAGCGTGAGATAAGCGTGGCTGGGTTTGAATTATTTCGTTGGGCTTCCTGTCCGCCAGCGAAGACTAGACTCCAGCAGCAGGGCTTGGGGTCAGATGGAGGTGAGGCTGTGTTGTTACCTGGCTTGACTTCCTTAATCCGAAGCTGGGCAGAAATGTAGCCCGTCTTGATGGTTGTAAGTTACAGCTAATGGTTCGAAAACTATAAATATTTCAATAATATATAATATATTTTAATAAAATTGTATTATTTCTATACCATACCCTTTAAAAGATCTATTGCAAATCTCTATTTAAGTCTGTATAAATCCTCAAGACTGCACTCGAACAAACCAATGTTGCCTCCCCACCCGCACACCTAAGAATAACAAATTGTCAACACATAAGATGGCATTTAATCTTCAACAAATTGCCGAGGCACTTGTAAGGACAGCTTAAATAAATAGTACGCGCCTTCGTCACTCGACGGCTGCTCCCCTTCTGCGCTCCAGAGGGCAATCTGTCAAGGCAGAAACTGAAATACGCATCGCGTTATGCTGGAAATTTTTGTAAAATCGTTTTTTATTCTCCCCTCGCTCCGGTGATGGCTGGGAAATTTGCATTTTAACTCAATAAATTCACTTTGCATGCGGCAGCGGTGTGGTGCTCTATAAATCTGTTAGAGTCTAACGACTACAAGCTTCTGGCTGGGACGGGAGTTGGCTGGCTGGCTGACTGGCTGCTGCCTGGCTATATCTGGTTGGTAATACAGCCCGCGGCGGCTCAGTCATTTCCCAGCTACTGATTTGCTGGCTGCGAGTGAATCCATCGCCGGCTTATGGGATTACACCGAGTGTGAGTGGATAAATAACTCACACCGCATTGCGGCAGCGATCCACCTGGAGAGGTGGATGCCACGAAGCCTGCTTCTTTTGTCGCCGCCTTGGAGGCGATATTTGCGTTATTTACGATTATTTACCATTTCACAATTTACATGTGCCAACAACATCCCTCGCCTTGTATCTTGATATGTTGATTCCTACCGACTCTTTGGCACTGTTATTTATACCACAATTACTTGGTCTTAACTCGGGGATTTGCTGGGTTCTTTAGTGGAAAGTAAACTGTTTACAGGGAGAGTTGGCTAGGATGATTATAAAAAAAACTAATCTATTGAAGATGTTTCTTGTACGGATTATGGGATATATTCACTCTACAATAAGGTGACAATAATTTGCGAGAAATGCTTATCAACAATAATATACTATCCAATCGAATTTATTGGGCGCAGTTCCAGGCTTTACAGTAAATTAAGAAAGCTTCGGTAGGTAGAATATTTCTTTCCCTATATTTAAAAATGCATTAGCTTCGATTTCATTTAAAAACTCTTTACCAACTGTTTATAGACTCATTTAATTCGCACATTTGGCTGGCACTCTCTGGCCCATTTCAATTGTATTTATGGCACAATAAGCCGAGAGCAATTACATAAAGCGCGCACAGCACATTGTCCCATATCGGTGGACCGACCCCATGCCAGGCGAACCGGCGAAGCCAGCGCGGAGGAGCGCGTCCGAATAAGCAAACGAATACCAAGACCAGAGACCAGGGACCAGTTCAGACCGGCAATTTATGCACTGGTGCGATATTTGGCCGACGGCATTTTGATTATTGAACCGAACCCAAATCGCAGGCTGCCTCCACGGCAAGCTGCGGAGAAACTTCTGTGCGGATTGTGGCCGCAACCACCAGAGTTTGCAACTAATTGAATTATTAGCACAGGCTGCGAGGCTGGGATGCTCGGTGTCTGCATCTCCGGCTCGTACTGTGAAATTATTGTTGTTCGGTGGTTGACAAGGATCAGTGCCGACGCCTTATTTGTGTTCTTGCTCATTGCAACGGACCCAGGTTCCCTGAATCCCTGAATCCCTGCTTCCCTGATTCCTGCCCTCCCATTGACCTGTCTCTGCCCGAAAAACCGACACCCGGAGGCAGTGGGTGGCCCTGCTCTAACAAGCGGGTGTTGGCCACGTCCAGGTTGGGTCTGGCTTTGGATCTGGCTCTGGAGTGGGAGTAACTCGGAACCGCCCTGCCCGGCGGTGCTCTGCCTGCTCTGCGACATGTGCACACGTATTGTTCTTGTAAATCATTGATTAATTCTTACTTTTGCATATGATTAGAGAAAGTTGTCGAGGGCATAACTGGAAGTGATTTTCGGATTTGCATTTTTGACTCTTTGAGGCTGCGGTGGTTGGTGGTTGAACAAGGAAGGATAGTTACGGTCACGACTGGCAATTAGTTTTATGGCGGGTGAGCTGGGACGACCTCATCAAAATTGTGTGATTAAGGGTAAGAAGCCGAGGTTAATAACTGAACCGGAAAGGGTTTCGAATTTGAGCTATTTTTTTTAATTTGACACCGTTTTTGAATATGATTGTATAAGTAAACCGCTGTTGGGTAAGTTATATAGAATAATTATAGCTCTTATTATGCAGAATATTAGTTATAATCCCCACCAATTTTAGCACACAACTCCATTATGAGAAGTGTGACCACATAAATGTTGATTGTCCAAGTAAGCCATTCTCTGGCTGGCCTCCCACTCACCCAAAGACCATGACATCGGCCAACGACAACCCTTCGGTTATCAACCATCAACAAGGAAGTTCTTGTTTGGATCGGAGTCACACTTTCCTGACATCAGATTTCCCATCAGCCAAATGTCAGGGATGTCAGCCTGCCAACAATGACCAGATATGAGCACACACACCCAGCACGTTATGTGTAATATCCATCCGACACACACCACTCACTCACCACAGACTTGGCACTCGCTCGCACTTTCCTGTGAAACTTGGTATCTGAGTTTGCAAAGTTTGCTTACTTTGTGCAAACTTTCGACCACGACAACAATGCAGGATGCCCAGAATTTTCATAAACTTTGACACTCTGCCTTCCGCCAGCCTCAAACTTGAAGCCTTCGAACATGTAAGGAACTGGGAAGCCTGAAACTGGAGCAGACTGCTTCTGTCAGGCAGCAGGGAAGTGTTCTGCGCTTCCGCACAATTAGTTTGTTCCAAGGAGAGTCCACCTCCTCGTCCTCGTCTCCTTGGAGCTGGCAATTTGCAAGGTGCTAAGCGCAGCCCGGGAACAACAACAAATCACTTA
Organism: Drosophila watanabei; assembly: GCA_008042575.1. NCBI lineage: Eukaryota > Metazoa > Arthropoda > Insecta > Diptera > Drosophilidae > Drosophila > Drosophila watanabei. The sequence continues at coordinate 23,426 of VNJS01002124.1, read as the reverse complement.
GCCCTAATGGCTCGTGGCGTCACTGCATTTAACCGAAAAACCTCAAGCAGTTAAGCGTCACAGAAGGAGCTGTCAAATGGTTGTCTTTCCTTCTCAGCCCACACTCGATGGGTACAAAGGTAAGCGCTTCTTGGGGAGACCGACTCAGAGAATACCCTGAATAAAAATATTCAAATTTTCATCATACCTTGCATTAATTTAAAACCTTTTTGTAACCCATCAAGCGGGAAGCGTTCTTAAAAAATAATTTGGAAATCTATTATTGAAACTATATGCGAAAATTGGTAACCTCCTCAGTTAGGGCATATCAAGTAAGGCAGAAAGGGGATGCCCTGAAAGTGGAACATTGCACGATGCTGCTAAGGACCGAACTCGACTGACAGCCATCCTTTGAGCCCTCTGTGTAATGAGCGACCCAATTAGGCAAAGTGAGTGGCGGTGAGGGAGATGCATATGAACCATAAGACAATTGAACAATGTGCTGCAAGCAATTAACCAAGAAACCGGCAAAACAGCAGAGAGGCAACATAAAAGGCCATAAAAATATGATACCAAGGCGAGGCGAGGGAAATTGACTTCCTAAAAGGAACCACCTGCTAAGCTTGCCACTTAATACATTTTTTTAAGAATTCTTGCGGCAAGGTTATTACTTTAAGATTAATATTTTTCGAATCAGAAGTACTTTTATTTTTTATAAATGGTAAACAAAGAACATTTTATTTTTTAAGTTGCTTTCTTAAGATAGATCAACACAAATTATAAATTGAACGTTTACTTTTATATTAGGTGCCTAAAAGTATGTTATATAAATTATACGTTTAAGATAGGAAGCTTTAAATATACCCACGAGTTTCTCTTATGCAAATTATATTAATTTAAATTTATTTCCTAAATAATCCTTAAATGCTTTTTCAATTTAATTTCCGAGATACTATTTCCAGATGGCGCTGACTTCCGTCCGCTTAGATACTCCCTCAGAGTCACCGCAACATGTGCTTGCAATTTAGTCTCCGCCAATCAATTGCACAGAGGTTGTACGGTTGCCCGATTGTCCTTCTGTCTGCCTGTCATTTGTTTATTAGATTTGTCAATGCAACAGTTTTTTTCGCTTATCTTTTTTTGTGGTCAACCAAGGGAGGGGCGGACGACACATTCACAAGGCCATAAAAGTCATTGGAATTGCAAATGGATGGACAGGAGGAGCGAAAAAGTGGCGAAAACTTTTCGGGGACGACAAATGCGCCTGTCACATGCAGGCGATGCGTATAAATTAGTGGCCATTGTGCGGCATCTTAAATGTCAAAAGTGACACCCTCGCCCCAGCTTTTTGGCCTTTGTCCGGCGCACCTGAGGCACTCGGAACATTTGACTCAAACTGCCGGGGAGAACAATAAATTTCCCTTTTTTTTCAGGCAAGGGGCCAGCAAAAAGGAGGAGGACTCGTACATGAAACTACTCGGACGCGTTGTGGGTGGGCCGGGGAAAAACGATGACCACTGGACGCACGGGTGAGCACGAGACCCGAGACCCATTCTATTGCATAAAAAACAGCGTTACGGCCAAGGAACAACTTGCTGGCTAATAAAAATGGAGAGGGATCAGGAAAAGCAGGGACAAACCGCTGCAGGAAGGTCACCATTATGTCCAGGCTGGGGGTGTTTAAGCGGAAAAGGTAAGTGCCATTGAGGTGGCCGCTGGCAGCAGGACTCTTAGTCAATATCTCAGGCACTCTGCCATTTTTCTTCATTTTTTTAGCACACGGCCGACATACCGGCATATGTGCAAGTTACCCGGAAGTTAAGCTGTTGTTTATGTGTCATAATAAATCATGTTCAATGCACACGAAACAATTTCGTCTAAGTGGGTAATGGAAAAGTCTCCTGTAGTCACTGCTTCCTTTGCCTCTTCCTGAAACGGCAGACATTGGAGTAGTTTTTATGTAGCTTCTGATGAATGCCATGAAGGCAAGAGAGTTCATTGAATTGAGTGTGTAGACAGAAACTGACAAGAAAAAGGCTTTGGGAAAACAATTTTCCATGACTTATTAATAAGTTTACACATATTCACCATTGAGTTGGATATAAATTAAACGCCATACTTACCTTTTACATTTTCTATCATTCTGAAAACGATGTTTTTTTTTAAGAAAAACCTCACATTGAAACTTAAGCTTTATTTCTTTTTATTCTTGGCAATGCCTCCCTAGCACTTGCCACCACCACTCCTGCCTCTGAAAATCGCTTAATATATTCACATAAACGCACCCGCAGGTCCCAGTTGACTTTTTTTTAAACGCTTCTAAATGCAAATAAAAGAAGTCACTTAAAAAATTATTCAGCCCACACTTGACGGACGGGCGACAGGGGACTGGCGTCGGAAGTAGGAATAAATGTGTTAATGTTCGCTCCGAAACGCTTTTCGAATTCGTGTCAGTTGCGGTTTACGAGGTACCAAATTCACAAATTCGCGGTGGTTTGTGTGTGTGGGGGGGCACGCGTGTCACTTACAGTGATTCCCGGGGAATGGGAGCCGGTTTCCCGGGGGAAAAGGTTGGGGAAAGGGCAGCCTCTAAGCCACAAATGGCAGCTACGTGGTCTGGCACTGGCGGATGGATAAGCAACCAGACGAACCCAGAAGACAAATATTTCGTCATATACATGTTTACCGGTGTAAATATTTAATATTAAAAAAATAATTTTTATTTAAGCGTGGACAGCTGTTACTTTCAAGTTTGCTTAGCCTTTCTCAAGTTCAAGGTTTATTAAACGCATATAAATACTTCGATCGCGTTCAAGAATTTCAGCAGTTAAACTTCGAAGCTGAAAATGTCAGGTCATCATTACATAGGAGTCCTCTTGCTAATATATGGTGGGAGCTTGGGTTATTCCTACAGGCTCCAGACATGTCCAGCTCCAATGAAGATGCCGCTGTTTGAGGAACAACATCTAAATGATCAGCACAGGAACTTCTATAACGTCCACGAAATACCCAGAAAGCCGCCCACCCATATAAACGAGATAAAATCGGAGAACTGGCTAATGCGGATTATAAATATAAAAACCATAAGGCAGAATCCCGTTCAGGAAGACCCCGGAATGGAGCAAAAACAACATATAGATGGATGGTTGAAGCGGTTTTTTAACATCCTCAACTCGAAGAGGGATGAACCACCAATTAGGAATAATAACGAACCTAAGATAATTTTCTTTTTAAAGAAGAACCCTTATCACAGCGAAGAGCATCGCGTTGTAAAAAGGGATCCACTGCCAAACAGTTATATGTGACAAAAATAAACTACATATATCAACAGAGCCATACAATACACTTTTTAACACATACGTTCTCCACACCCCCGTCATCAAATCTTATTTAGTTTTTAAGATCTATTACCCCTAATTAGTAAAAGTTTTCAAGAACACATGTTCCCAGAAAGAAGGCAATAAATTAAATCATTTTTCCGCTATGGCAGCAAAGGATTTAAATTTTCGAGACACATTCAAGACATTTTTAGCCATAAATAATTCCCTCACATGAAAAAGCTTCTTTATGCCACTTGATTGCGGCTTGAGGGAAGCCCCCTTTTCCGCCCACTCCACCACCATAAAAAATTATATTATATGCATGACCCTAAATTAATCTAGCGAAACCTTTTCCATTTTGCAACGAACGAGAAGCTTCAACCCCTGGTTCCAGAGGACATCAAAGCCAGTGAAGTATGACAAACGAAGTTATTTGAATATGACCGTAAATGTCATATGGGAACAAATTAAATTTGGCTTATGGACTTGGCCAGCATGTGGCTTTAGGAATATTAATAAAAAGTATATACATATTTTATAGTACTCAGCTTTTATGTCATCAACAAGAAGAAGCTAGATTTAAGAAGAAAACATAAAACATATTACAAAATCTACCTCACCTTTGGTTAATATTTTTGTATTATTTTAAAGAACGTTCTCTGCTACGCAGTACTCTTCCCTCATTCAAATTCAGCTGCTAGATTTTTGCATTCCACAAACTTAGACGCGACGAATTTTGCAAGTTGCCAACTTCTTTGCAATATGTTGTCGCCAGCAGCGAATCGGAATTATGCAAAAATAACAAAGAGGAAAAAATGGGAGACAAAAGTGAGAAATAGAAACAGAATTTCATTTGCAATGCGAAATGTTTGCTCAGGCGGTGTCCAATTCAGATCCGGACTCCTTGCCGCTGCCACAAAATAAACTCATTCGCATGCAGTTGGCGTCCCGCAAAGTGGATATTGATATTTTGTCCTTAAATTTTGTTATTTATGTGGCCACGGGGGTGTGAGTCCCGAGAAGGCGTAACCCCCTCGGCCAACTTAAATAAACGAAACAGAAGTTTACAATTTGGAGCAGACAAAGTAGCAGAATTTCCGTCAAGTTGTGCAAATTTAACGCGACATTGTCTGAGACGAAGGACTCTGCTTAGGATCTCCCCTTATTTTATTTTATTTTTTTCATTGGGGGTGTGTGTCCTGCGCCCATTGACATTCAAGTCATGTGTCAGAGCAGAGGCCGATGCTTAACTCTGACAGACCAAAACCCCGAGAAGTTTGCCCATAAATTGTTGCAAAAAACCGAAATGTTTCAACACATTGAAAGGAAAGTCTTGTTCGACACAGGCACTTGAAAATTTCAATTGCCAGCAAATTTATTTTAAGAGAGCGTGAAATTTATGATTGACAAATTGAATTTGAAAATTGAGGAAACATTTTCTTAGGGCTTTTCCACGGAAAGTCATGAAACTGGCAAGGAATTTGCAAATATTGAATAAAATTTGGCCTGCCACTCTTTAAGAACTATTTTTTACCCTCGCCGATGGCTATAAAAATGATAAATGATCCCTCAGCCGTTCTGCCTTATCATATCATGGAAAAGTCAAGCAATTCGTTATGGTCTCGATATGTTTGACCAGCACACTTGCCTGCAGGACATTCGGCTATTTCGTATATTGAAGGCATATCAAGTGCGCTCGTCATATATTGTTTCAGATTGAAAGACCACTAAACACTCCATAAGCAAAAACCATTAAACGTGGCCCCATTAATGGAATGGGAATATCCCAAGCCGGGTACAAGTTCAGTATATTTTTTATCATTTTTATGACCGCCTTGAGTATGTGGGCGTGCATCCGACAGAGTAATCGTATAAATCTTAATGTTTATAAATCAGAGCTCGATTCGGTGCCCCAGGGACAGTCACGGAAGTTTGGGGGCGCGATATCAACCATAAATGATGAATTCAAAAAATTAATCAAACTAAAAAAAGTAAGAGTAGGTTCTTTAAAGAATATGTAACTCCATTTAGTTTTTGAAGTAACAAATACCACATATTGAATTATGGGAAATAGGTGTTCAATTATTTTTATAACAAATATACAGTTAGTAGAAAACAAATCCTAAGGCCTTATAAAACCATATTTTATCTTTAAGAATTCATATTCACAACAATTCGCCTTTAAAAATATGTTTTATGCCAAGCACTGACCTTGAACTGCAAACAATTTTTTCCCATTTCCCATAAATAAGAATTGAGTACAAAGAAAATCAAATGCTCATTGTTACGAGATTTTTTTGTAATATGCAAATAATTTGCTGGCCAAATAGCAACCAACTGTGACCCACCAGATGACAATGCCAACGCCCTCGAACCGAGCTGGAAAGGAATACAAGTCGCCGGGATCCGCAAGGAGTCAAGTCGAGAACAATGCGACTCGAGGCCTACTTGCACTTGCAAGGAAGTTCCGTCTCATCCCATGTCACAGACCAACCCCGCCCCCCCAGTGTGTGACACACAGTTGACAGCTGTGGTCGTGGTCCTCGTCCTGGCCCCGATCCTGCTCCGGATGCCACGGGGTGGTGGCTTCTGCTCCTGCACCGGCCACGGCCACGGCTCCGGCTCAAACTTTGACTCCGGTGATGCGTGGCCATTGTGCGCATTTGACGTTTGGTTTATTAATCAGTTTGGCCTGCGGCCATGGACCGACCAACGTCACAATTTTCCACAAATGAATAATTTTTGTGCCACAAAAATATGAAGCAGAAGCCAAAAAGGCAAAGAGCCCGGACCCACAACAAATGTGTCACAAGGGGACTCTTTGCATATAAATATGCCCTTTCTATACAGGGTATTATTATTATATAAACCTTTTGAAAATGTTTAAAATTGTATTTAAAAGTTTTTCGTGCTATATTACCCTGAGAAAAATAAGAATAAATTAATAGACGTATTAACATTATCAATTATATTAACAATATTAACAATTATCTGTACATAATATTAACATAAAACCACTTAGCTTGAATAATATTCTTTCAAATACCATTTTTTCAACAAACTGAATACAAAAGAGTAACCAAATGTTCAGCTATCTCTTATTTGCTTGTGCTTCTTTTTTTTGTGAAGCGAGTTTCGCATTTTAATTTCAGCGCACAGAGGAAAAAGTCAAACAAATGTCAGCCGCGTGTTAATCAAGTGTAAATAAATGGCGCAAAGATTAGAGAGCACCGCCAAGGCAGCCACAACTGGAGCCACAACAACAATGAAACACTGTGAAAAGCCCTGCAAAACAAATAAAAAATAAAAAGGAGGAATGCCCAAAAATTGAGGGGTGTGATGCAGACTGCAAAGCTGCGAGGAAAAAAGTTGACAAAATAAACATTTAATGGTTTTTTAAATGTTTTTTAAATGTGCGTGAAAAATCTGTCACTGAATGCGAATTCAACTTGAAAACGCTTTAAGTTTTCTTTCGCCTTTCCCCGGTACCCCAATACCCCCCTCCTTTGGGGTCCATGCAAATTAGCCTTCAAAGTTGTTATCATCGAAGCCCGAAACCAAATCCCGAAGCCATTGGGCAGGACCCCAAGCAACGCCTACGCCACAGCAAATCCTTAGACCCCGGACCCAGACAAGACTCGCCCTGCGGTTGGGGTGTCCTGAAGTGGTGTTGATGATACTATTATCTTAAATCGCGACGGGGAGGGGGCTGAGACCCATGCGAAGCTGTCAGCGGACGCGGCCACTTCAATTGTCCTTTTTCGGCAAGGCATTTACAATTCATAGATAGAGACGATAGAAAAAATCGTTTTATTGGCTTTAAGGTCCTTTTTGTCGCCTCAGCGACATGAATAAAGGAGCAGCAACAAGGACATAAACCGCAAATAACTTGAACGCTCGGCGGCCAGAGGGTTCCCTTTGTTATTGCATTTCCCCGTGATTTGTGTTTTCTCGGCCCGGCGGAAGAGTTTGGATTTTACAATTTTTTCGCCGTCTCTGCCGCACAGTGGAGCAAAACACAATAGAAATGTAAATCTCATAGTCAGAAAATCTTTGAATTTGTAAAATAGTTTTATTTCATGTTAGTATTTGCAATACCATTTATAAAAAGCATATTTTACTTTAAGTAATATATAATTAAATTAAATCAAAAATTCTGAAATAATATAAAAAGTTTATAACCCAGAAAATGTTAAAGAATTAATTCTCTTAAAAATTTTTAGATATTAAAATGGGACTATGACCACTGTTTTTGTAAGCTTCACTCGCTGTAAAGGGGTGCAAATGCTGCAATTTGTAACATTATTTGTTTTTCTTTTCGGGCCTCCCCCACCAGAGTCCCACCCGCCGAAAGGACATTGCTCGAAGACACAATGCTATCTAATCTTATTTGGTATTATTTCTGCGTTAAACCTGCACTTCAGCACTTTCCCCCTGTTCACAATGGCCAGACAATTGTTGTCTTTAAGAAGGAGACAAAACTTTAAACTTCCGCCGAGTGAACTTCGCCTTGAAGGGCTCTTTTAATGATATTTACAGGAAGTGGCAGAATCGCATCAATCATTTGTCAGCCATAAAAATTCGTCACACACGAGTATTAAATTATACAACGAAAAAGCCGGAATATCTCTGCTGGAAAAAAGGAAAAATTCTTAATGGCTGCGTGCAGTGAAATGACCTTGTAAGTTATGAGACCTACGGGGATCCGGACCCAACAGTTGGGCGCCCTTTAGCCGCTGGAAAAAGTCCAGGGAGAGAAGTCAGGCCGCCAGGCAAGGTTCAACGACAAGCGGTCATTTCGGCCAACCATCGAATGGGATTGCCACATAGCACGGTCCTGGCATGCGTGGCCTCGTCCTGAATCCTTCTGCCCTCCTCCAGGCCACTCACTTCCCCGGTGTGCCCACTCACATGTGAACATTTATTGGAAAACATTATTATTTATGACTTTTTGAATGACATCGCTTGAACTTTTCAAGCAATAAAGTAACGCACAATAATATTTCCTTCTAACGGAAATTGCAAGCGCACAATTTTTCTCTAAAAAATCACGAAAAAAATAACATTTTGAGTTTTGATTTATGAAGATATTCATTAGTTCGCTTGATCGAAGTTGAGTAAAATATTTAACTTGATTTAGAGCTAGTGGAATTATATTGTGGCGGGTGAGTGGGAACAAAACATTCCAAGGGGACGGAAACCCAATTAAAAAAAAACTTTAACATTAACCTAAAAATTAAGGAATATATTTAAGTTGCTTAAATTTTAAACTCAAACATTTGAATAGTTCAAAGTTGGTTTTACAACCAAGTACAGAGAAAACTCGACAGCTATTTTATTTATGACCTCGTTAAGAATTTAAAGCAAACTAATACCATCATTTTGTAGAAAGTATCATATCTCCAAGTCTTAAGCCCAAACGAAAATAAATTTCAATGCAATCTAAAATGAAAATCTTAAGCAACATTATCCCAAGCAATCAATGGCTCTAACGCAGGAAAACCGAAAAGAGAGTTAAAGGGTTCGGGATTAAGGAGTGCAGGTCCTTGGCCATCGGCTGTCGCATGTGAGGGATGCGTTGCGTTTAAGATTTGATCAAATAACCACAAGAAAAGGATTATTTTAAGTAATTGCTAGACATTGTTTAGTGGGATGCTAAGGACACGAGGACACATTGTGGCGCGGCATGGGACTGTGCAAATTGGGTTCGACTTTAAGTCGAACCGTCGCATTTGTTTTTATTTACTTAACCGAAGCTTACATAGGCATCTTCGGCTTATTTACTGCCCTAGCCCAGTATGTATTATCTGCGTGTACATATCCGAGATATATATATTAGATGCGGGCTCCAGGCGCATGACCCATTCCTGAACTCGTGCAAAGCTTTTTGCTGGCGACGGCGACACGAGCTCCAGCCTTCTCGCTCTGAGCCACGATGATGCCGTCCTTGTCGGCGGTGTGTGTGCGACTGTGGCTGTGTGTAGGGTGCAGTGGAGTCAAAGTGTAGATAGCAAGCTGCCATAGGACGACGCCGACAACGACGTTGAATACATATAAAAATGTCTAAGGTGGAGCAGAAGCCATGACTGCGGCCATGACAGCGATAATGTATACGTGGGCGTGGGGAGGGACTCTGATCCAGATTCGGAGTGGAGTGGCGCTCGGCGGGTCCTGGGGAAGTTGTAGGGTTGCCAGGACCAGTCCCACCCCTCTCACTCTCCACGTTCCTGGGCTTTCTCGCTATTTGAGTTTGGGTCCCCAGCTCGCTTTGTGGGTATTAAGTTCGTTTTAAGGCCAAAGACAAACGTCTCCGTCTCTTCCACTTACTTTCAGCCGGGTTGCACTTTTTGTGCGCCTGCCAGAAGAAATGTGTCCTGGTAAAGGTGAGGGAAAGTCTTTAAAGTTGCACAAAGGGGATTACGACTGTTTGCACATAATTAATCAGTTGGCAGTCTGTCAATTGCATTACTTTTTATATGACTAAAAATAAATACGTTTTAATAAATTTGATATTTTGCGGTACTCAGCTGATATGGAGTAAATATATCCCACCTTTAATGATTTCAAAAAAGACTAAAACCCTTTGTAAAGTCAGATATTAATGGCAAAATCGTTTTTAAATACACACTTTTTATAAGAAATCATTTGTAACATAAAAGGCAGCTAACTTCAGGATGTCAAAGTAAAAGCAAATTATTTAGATTAAAAATTAATAAAAATCATTAATTTCACCCTAAATTCATTAATCTCAATTCGGAAATTCTTTCTGTAATGGTATTTACTTGGTACAATATTAAAAACTTCTTGACATTTAAACAAATTGTATATTTATTTTTTTTATAACAGACATGAAAAGATCAATAAATTATAGGGTCGGAAATGACTTCAATACATAAGTGAAGAATGACCTTTAAATGTGAGATTGGAGCTTAACTTTTTCGTAGCTGATCCTGGCATACTATTTCTTGCAGATGAGAAAGTGTTTTATATAGTTATAGTTGTATATCAATCCAACGGCTTGTAACTTGCCAAAAAATTCCTTTTTCATATGAATTTCTTTAGAGTTAAGAAATTACCTTTCTTCTATTAAAGTATACGAAAGGATTCTTTAGACGTCAAACCAGAGTTTTACATTAGCAAAATTCGTCTGTTTATCCATCTGAAAGCGGCTAAGAGAAGGCGTCATATTTTTATGGCACACTTAGTTAAACGATAGAGATCAGAGTCCAGTGACAGACAGGGGTAACCAGGCCCAGGAAGAGTGGTCTCCGTGGTCAACCCCAAGGAATTTGATGCAGCTGCCAAGTTGACAGCCCTTCCTTATCCGCCCGTCGTTGGGGGAATTTGTTTTGGTTTCGGTTGTGGGCTTTTTTTTACCGCGCTGATGGGCCATGTGGGAGACTTTTGTTTTATCGAAGGCAATACATCAGCCATCAATATGATTAACTCTCGGGGAATGTGCCAAAGTGCCGAAAATCAAATTAAATTGCCCTGATGTAAGTGTTTGTGACATATCCGGACAGTGTCCAGTCGCTTGATTTATGCACAGCAAATCGATAGTTTGCGTTTGGCCCTAGGGAAAAGGGATCAGTGTCAGATGAGCGCAGGCGGTAAAAACGTAATTTATATTCACATCTCCAAGATATATATATACATATATGGAAAGTACACAAATTCTTTAGCCAGTTGACAAGTTGTCACTTCTTGTTCGTCCTCTGCTCATACTTTTCTTCCATGAACTTGAATACGGAATCGATGGCCGAGTAAGAGGTCCACTCATGCTTGGTGTGTCCAGCGGAAACCTTCCGAATGTCATCTTTCGACGCCGAAACCGGTGTGTCCAAAGGTGTCTTGCTGGTGACCCAATCACAGGCCACAGATTGCAAATAGTCCTTGGTGCTGGCCTGTGGACTGGCCAGAACCGCATCGGTCAGGGCAATAGCAAATACCTTTTCTTTAAAGAACTCGTAAAATTCGTCAACCTAATGGATGGAAGGAAGCTCGGACTTGGAAGACTTGTAAACATATTTGGAATAGAACCACTTACCAGATCAAGAGTGAGAAAGCCTCCATAGCTGTGAGCCACAATGGCCACACCCTCTGGTTTGGACGGCAGAACTATGTTCTTCCACACATACTTGATGTGTTTCACAGGGTCTTCTACGCCTTTGATAGGGTTATCCTTGCCATTGTAGAATCGCTTGATGTCGTTGGCATTGGTAATGAGCAGATCGTAGCCGAGCTTCTGGGCCTGTCGCACGTAGGGCAGCTGGGAGCCGTGATCCAATGAGTTGTTGATGATTAAGCTATTCAAATACACATAAAATTTCGTGTTGAAATACATGTGTTTGTATAATCAGGTTTCTAATCTTTATTTGCATTTCCTAGAATTATAGTTTTATTAAGCCCACAGGGACCAATTTTGTTTTTTTTCAACTTTTTATCAACTGCAAAACAAACTAATTATATTTTTTTAAAGCCAATGAAGTAATTCTATGTTTAGTTTATTGAAGAATTGTTCAAAATTACTGAAAGGTACATACCTTCTGGCCCACTGTCCGGCTTTAACTTGACCACTGCCATGGATCAGGACTAACAGCTTCTTGGACTCCGACAGCTTTGTTGGCTGGCAGTAGACGAAGGACGACTGCTCTGGCGGCTTTCCAAAGGGAATGTAGGTCCGACTGAGTCCGTTCTTCTCCAGCAAAGCGTAGACGATTTCAGGGATTTGCTAAGGATAAATGTAAGATTATTCTTTAATAATATCCAGTTAAAATAAAAATATATATTATTTTTTAATCGGAAATCCAGATATTCCGTATATTTTGCTCTCCAAGTTGCTGTACGTACATCAGCCAGCTTCTGGTAGTGCTTCTCGTTCTCATTGGCATCGCTGCTGACGTTGTAGGAGAAGAGTTCCGCGCCGGGCTCGCCCGTTGCAGGATCGATTTTGCGCAGGACTCCGCCTGCAGGAGAAGATCGGTATGGTAGGGATCAAGGGAAAGGCCATCGCTTGGCACCCACTCACCTTTGTCGAAGGCGTAGCCAAAGTTCTTGAGCCGGGCCAGAGCAGGCTCACAATTGGTGGCCTGGGGCTGTGCGTCTGCCATGTCGCAGTGCCTGCGAGGGCGAAACAGTTTAAATATTTTTGACCACATTTAGTTCGGGTTCGTTTCCAGAGAACGATCACTTACGGACTAGCAATTAGCGTGCAGCAGGGGTTAATTTATAAGCAATTGTTGCTCGCAGTTTTGTTTTTTGTTTGTTTTTATTTTTGTTGGTGATAAAAGCCGGCGGCCAGGGATGAACTAATGGTGGCATTAAACTGTGCTTTCGATAGGCCAAAAAGCTCTAATCGATAATAAAATTAGCACTAATACAGTATTCACACTGCGTAGTTCGTCGAAAAAATATGCAACTTAAAATTAAAATCATTTTAAATTGTATTTTGACGGCCTTTTTTACCATTTTTTGTAAAATTCTCCTGAAGAGAACATGTTTCTGGCGAATTGGTTATTTTAAGAATTTAAATATCATTATAACATGGATGAATGCAGTTATCGTGTGAACTAGAATATTTTGAAAATATACAAAAACAAAAATTTGGCGCCACTTTGAATTTGATATTTTTAAAAATGAACTTTTTTGCCTAATTTGCAGTGTAAACAAAAACTACTGGACCTATCCAAAAGATCCTAGTTTACACGATGACTGCATATATGCTGAACATATCTGCTGTTTTACTACAAAGTTATCGAGGAAAACGCAAATGAAATAATCACTGCAGGAGTAGGCTGCACTGAATAGTATTCCTTCTCAGGGCTATAACTTTTTTACGGCATCGAATATCAAAAAATCCTTTTAGCCACATATAGTACATACATTATAAAAGCGATATATTGAAATTTTCATTTTTAAAATAGTCAAATGGGTCAACAGTGTTGATATACGATCCGAGTAAATGATCGGATATTACCCGATTACTCGTTGCAGATCTCTAGTCTACACCCTTAAGAAAATACATGCATTTAAAAAAAATCGCTTTTATTTTATTTGAACTTAATGTAAGATATCTTTAAAGTTTCCTTTTTTATTTCCTACTTTTTTTCTATCTTCTCTATCCAATCCGAAAACATACCGACGCGAGTAAAGGCATAGGGCTTTAGGGGCTGACATGCCTTTCTTCCGTAAGACAGTAAGCCATAGAGCCGTTCATTTGCCACATCCATTAAAGGGGCTCCAGAGTCGCCCTGAAAGAGAGTGTACACTCCTATATTTAGATATATGAAAATAAATTTATGGAAGACAGAGAGATATATTCCCAAAGATTCTAAAGTTTTGAGCTTTAAGTTTTACCATGAAGTAAATCTGACTTATCTTAGAACATTTTTATACCCTTGCAGCGTGTTATTATTGTATTCAGTGGGAGTCATTTTCGACTCCATAAATCTTATTCTTGATCAGACTTTAATTTAAAATTTTCCCAATTGTATAAGGTTAAAATTAAAATTTAAAAAAATTGAAAAAAAAAATAATATATTTTAATTTGATTTGGTAACTTAAAAAAAAATATAGCAGGGATTAGCAAATGGATTACATTATTAAAGCTGTTATAATTTTGTAAATATTAAAGTTCATATTATAAATTATAATTCATATTATGAATTATAAACCTAACAAAAACCAACACAAACAAAATTTACGAATTCAAATGAATGCATTTTGTCTAAGTTATGATGTATTAAATATTTTGGCTTTCCTTTCAATAGCAAGCTGCAAGAGTATAAAAAGCTTTCGCTTCCCTTCTACATAGTCTGATATATTTCACTTACATCACAGGCTCCTTGAGATCCGTTCAAGTGCACGGCACAGAAATCAGTATTGCGGAGGTAGACGAATCGATAACTCCCTATGCATTTCTCATTCCCGATTGTTTGAAAGGGTATCTGCTGTAGCATCTTCACTTGTCCGACCTTGACACGGCCCCATCCGATCATCGAGCCGTCGAAGCCTTCAGAAGGTACTGTAAGATTGTAGCTTAAACTTGTAAATCGACCATCATTCAGCGGGAACTTTGGAGAAACCTTCACTACCGCAATGTCGTAACCTTTGAGTATTTGGAATTTAGGATGAGCTTCTATTTTGACGACAACAAACCGGGGGTTGACCTTCCCATTGAGCCTGTCGGAGCCACCAATTACGTACAGCTTCCCTTGATGAACTGGCTTTGGGGGCTTGACGCAGTGGGCCGCGCTCAGCAGGCTCTCGTCTGATATGATGACACCCACGCAGAGGTGCTTGTAGTATCCGTCGACCATTGCCCCGATAGAGACGACGTAGGGAAATAAGTTGTTGCTAATGACAGGGTCTGCGGTCGTGCTGATTTCTGTAGTAATAGACGGTGTTAATTGCGATGTTGTGTCTATGACAGTCTCTTCGGTCGTTATCCTCGTAGTGGAAGGACCAGAATTGGCCATTGCCAGCATACACAATGTAGGTAGCCAAAGAAAAGAGAACCACATGCTTGCAGCAGAACTAGTCGAGACCTGAAGTGGTCCATGTCGTAGATCCGATTCTCATGCTTAAGTAATAAGCCATGAAATTCAAATTTGCGGCGTGTGCAAAATTACAGCGATGTTGAGAACATAGCTATTAATATTTAAACTAAACTTTATTGGTAACAGTATTTTATGAGCTAATAGATTTTTTAAGAACTTATAACGTTTATATTCCTCCTTTTATTATATAACTTGAAAGCGTGAATACAGTTCCCTCTTTTCGACTTCATTTGTTTTCCTTTCTGGTAGTTGAAATTTTTAACAGAAACAAGATGCTACTTCTTTACTTTATATGAACCCTTTAAGTAGTACAATTATTCCAAACTTATATACCAAATCTAATATTCAAAGATTTGTTTTCTTTCCGGTTCTAAGGACCTATTGGTTTGGGGTATCCTTTAAGCTCTGCTTAATATTAGCCACCTGATTGAGCCGGGCAAGACGCTTCATAGTCTCCAACTCCTTGATAAATACGGCCATGGTCTCTTTGGTGGTGGAGATATCGCTATCTTTCAGGTCTTCCAGGCTGTCTTCCTTTTCAAGCTCTGATAAAAATAAAAAAGTTTCAGGGATTTTCTTAATAGCTATGATAGGTTTAGGATACTCACCGTCCATCTCCGCCTCGATTTCGTTGAGTCGATTCATGACCAGCGACTGCTGCACCTTAACGTGCTCGATCAGGCGGTACTGGCACTCCTCCGGATCGATGGCCGCCTCCGGCTGCGGAACATGCGGTAGGTCAGGATTTTCTGTCTTTGGTCTCTTCACCGGCGTCAAAGCAGTGGCGTCTACCTGATCCTCATCCCACTTTTTGGCCCACAGATACAGTTTTGGGTGGCAACGGTTTCTAGCAATGTTTATCTTCACCAGCAGAGAGTGCATCGAGCGCTTGGCGTCCAGTAGGTTGCCTGTGAGCGTGTGCGAGCGCTTCAGTAGCTCCGATTGTTTGGTAGCCTGGGGATTCGATGTGTGGTATGCCGCCACCGGCAACTTGCCTTCGAAAAGCCAATCCTGGTCGTGCTTAAACCTCATTGAGTCGCGTCCCCTTTGTGGATTACGGCAGATGTAGCAGACGTACTTTTCCGGAACGTCCGACTCCTTCAAAATGCCATTGCATGCGCCATGCTGCCAGCACAGACACAGCTCGCACTGGATCATAAGGCCGTCCTCCTCGCCGTACTCACAGATACAATTGATGATCTCCTCCTGTCGCATGCGCACGATGCGTATCAGTTCGCCGTTCTCCTTGATGTACTGCGGCGCCTTCCCAATCGTGTCTGTCGGCGGCGGCAGAGCGGCATTGATGTCGGCCTGGTCGTTGGACGACGGTGTTGATACCGAATCTGCCATAACAGGGGAGTCAACGGAGCTCATGGCTGTACCTGCCTGACCAGAGCGGCGTTTCTTCGAATCGATGCGTGCATCCGGCGTGGGAGTGTTGAAGGACTGCCGCGTCTCGTCGGCATCATGTTCGCTCAAGTTATGCGCGGTCGGAGTGTCGGTCGCATTGCTGCGGCGCTGTGAGCGCTGGCGGTTGCTCTTCCTCGAGCCGGATGAACGCTTTGTTGGCGAGAAACGAGCCCGCTTGCTGGAGCGGTTGAGTCCGGGATTCAGCGCAGGAGTAGCTCCAGCCTCCAACGAAACCTCCTCTGGATTGGTGCCACTTTCACCGGTCGTTATTGGGTCCAGTGGCTCCGTTTTGGGCGATACAGTAGCCTTGGTTGGCGAAGCTCCGGGCAGAGTAGCTGCCGCCTTGGGCGACGTGACAGTTGGGGGAACTGACTGACGCTTAAATGCCCGCGACTGCTGCATGTCCTGTTGGTGCAGCTTGGCAAAGAATTGCTGGTTTGGTATTTGGTTCTTAGGAGCTGCATCGCCCTGCTCGATCGATGAGGCGTGGGTACGCTTGACAGCCAATTCCTGCATCTTTGGACAGTTGCTTACGTACCTGAGCAATTCATATTTATTTCAAATGTTCAATTCTTACGTAAATTACAACAACTTACTCGGCGAACTCCTTGTGGTAGTGACGGATGTGAATTAGCAGGAAATCCTCCTTGCGATAGGTCTTGCCGCAACCCTCGCGCGGGCATACATACAGATTCTCCTGGAGCTGGACTTTTAGACCGCCAATGTAAGCTATAAAAGACGTAATAAATAAGAAATAAGCAAATATATCTCAATGGTTTTTGTCTGCCAAGAAAATTTGTTGATCTTACCAAAGCCATTATCCACCGGAGGAGCTCCTCCTTCCACAGGCAGGACGGCGCCACTTTCAATGGCTTCCAGTTGTTCTGGGGTCGTCTTCGGCTTGCCTTCATCGGTAAGCACGGCCTGCGGCGACATGAGCTCTGCCGGCGGCATCAGAGAAGCCACCGGCGCCTCCATGTATTGGCTCTCCTTGACAGGCAACGGAGTCGATGGCAATGATGGTAGAGTGGTGTTGCTGCGCTCCAATGTGGAGTCAAGCGACACGTCCATGGGCTTAGGTTTGGGCGGGGGCTGCGGATTGTAATCGTGCGTGTAGACATATGCATTTATGTCCTTGGCCCGGCGCCGGTGGATGCTAAAGTCGTACACGTCCGGGTTGTAGACATGGCCTTGCGATTCGAGGAATACCTTCAGGTCTGACTTGGAGCGGAACCGCTTGCCGCTGGGCGAGACCAGGATGACGTCCCACTTGCCGAGCACATTGGAGCGCTGGTACATGTGCTTTATCCAGCCGGGTGGCAGACGCCAGTCCTGCACAATCACTGTGGGCTTCTGGTGTTCGCCCACAATGAGGAAGCCCTCGGCTCCAATTGGCTGGTCATTCACCCAGTGGCAGGTCCATTCCCCGTCGTGGGGAATCTCGGGCAGGCCGAGAGCAGCTGCAATGCGAGAAAAACTAGTTACTTTGTGCTCTGAAATTACAGCACGACGAAAATATTACCTATGTCCAAGCTGGCCATGTCTAGCAGGGGCCAATCCCTGCGCTGAGGCGCACTCTTGCTCTTCTTGCTGCTTGACGCAGCGCTGGTGCTACTGCCAGTACTGGCCCTCTTCGGAGCCACCGGTGTGGAGGCTGGAACTGGAGTCCCAGCTGTAGTTGGAGTTCCAGGAGGAACTGGAGTCTTGACTGCCGCGCCATCCGATCCCTCGGCGGGAGGAAGCTGTTTGGGCAGCTTGTTCATATGCACGGCGCGTACGTTCTTCGTGTAGCCATCGTCGAAGAGCACTTCGTAGGTGTCGTTGCCCAGCAGCTTGCGAATGGTGCCCGGGAACTTGCGCGGCCCCGACCAGCGGGCCATGCACTTCTCCTCCAGCTCGAAGACGGGCAGCACGCGGTTGCTGAGGCGCTGCCTCAGCCGCTCCGACTTAATGGCCATCCACTCCTGGAAGCTGCCGCTCGTCGAAGGGGACACCTTCAGCTTGTGGTTGCGCTCGAAGCGGACGAGCAGCGTCTGCTCGGTTTCGTTCACCTCGACGATGCGGGCGGGCAGCCAGTTGCCCTCGACGCTCAAGGCCTCCAAGCGTGCGCCGATGGTCAGGTTGGTGGGGTTGCTGTACTTGACCGGCGATCCAGGCTGCGGCGAGCTCGAGGCAGAAGTGCCAGTCGCCGTAGATGTAGACACTTCGCTGGCCTGGGCAGCAGCGGGAACTGCTGCAGAATCGTGTGATGGCTTGGGCACCTCCTCCTTGGTTGCCGGAGGAGCAGTGGTTCTTGCCACATCCTTCTCCTTCTCCGCCTTGGACGACTTTGGCTCTTCGGAAGCTGTCGAAGAATTGCGCTCGGCGGTCTCAGCCAGAATTTGCGCCACAATATTGTCAACAGTGGCCTTGATCACGTCCTCGTTGGCCGACGAGTGATCGGCTCCGGCGACCGCCGTTCCCTCGACGCTGGCCTGCTGCAGTGCCCGGTGGTCGGCTTCGATCTCGGCGGTGTCCATCTTGCCCCACGGGAAGACGGTGGGAAAGACGCGCGGCTTCAGCAGGTACTTGCCATTGCGAATCGTGTTGAAATCCAGGCGGCGGAAGTGGCGCGAGCAGACAAGCACGCTCTTGGTGATCTGGCGGTCCAGGCTGATCCGCGAGTTTTTTATCCAAATGGCCCGGATGACTGGGTCGAGCGGGAAGGAGTGGTAAGTGACGCCGTGGTGCTCCAGCAGGCGCGACGTCGACGGGCAGTTGAGCACGCAGCATCGGCGTCCCATCTTGGGGTAATTTTCTTGCTTGCCACTGGGTTCAGCTGGGTTTGAGGGCTTTTTCGGCTAAAATATCACGTTTGTGAAATAAGACGCACAATTTTTCCCGATTACAATAGAGACGACACTAGTGATGCAAAAGCATCGATGTCACTATCGATAGTATCAGTATTTTTTTAATAGGATCTTAATGATAAAAAGGTCCTTTAATTTGTTATATTTTCTAGATTAAAGATCTCCAAATGTGTTTTATTAACTGTTTGAAGCAATTTATAGAAACTTATAAAATATTATATTTGAAAAACGATGTTTTTTGCGATATGTCGATGTTGAACTATCAATGTTTCTGCATCACTAGACGAGACGGAACTAGAGCTGCAAAAACATCGATAGTAGTCGGTAGGTGTCGCCACTGTAGATGTAAAATTGGGTAAAATGAATGTAAAATAATTCAAATTGAACTCAAAAAAAAATTTTTTAAGTTTTCAGAAATAATAAGTTGTTTATAACTAATTTTTTAAGCATGTTGGGAAAACTTAGGATATTTTAGTTAAATAAGTTAAACACAGCTCATTTTTAGCCTTTTGTTCTTAACCAACATATTTGCAGCTAATCTAGGCCTTAATGCATCTGCAGCAAAGCGATCGTGCCATAAATAATTATGTCCAGGTGAGTGAAAAGGTATCACGTGCCTGATTGTCGATTGTCCCCAAGGCCATCCGAATCGGATACCTATTTGAAATGCCATTAATGTACTCCTATGGGCTGCTTACACGTCTCCACGTCCGCCACAAGACGGACACCTTGCAAAAAGCTGACTGAAAGCAAAAGAGAGATACGAAATCGCCCATTCCAAAATGCTTCTGGAACTAGGCATTACAACACTTTTGTATTTCCAAAGTCTCGGGGAGGAGCATTTTTGGCGGTTTGCCGAAATATGCGCTTGTGGTTTGCAATTAAAATATTGTCTCCTGGCCATTAGCATTCAAGAAACAGCAGACAAGTTGACTGTGTGGCGCCTGCTGCTTGAGTATTAGCCAAAAGAGTCAATCAACGTCTAGAGCCTTGGCCTTCAAAGTCACAAATGTGAGGGAAATATACTTATATAATTTTTGGAAATAACATATTATATCATTGACCGAAAATAAGTTCTCTTTTATATAATATATTATAAATAAAATATTAGCTATTCCCCACAAAGCTCTCTGGGTCAACATGTTCACCTAGATCTTGAGAGCGCTTCCCAAAGGCAAAGCGAACATGAAGCCAATTTCAAATAGTGCCTGCTTTGATCGGTCGTAATGCAAATATTTAAAAGCAAATCACGGTTAGAGCATAAAGCAAACTTTAATTATAAAATGTTTTTATTGTCATATGCAGCTCACATAAATATTAAATGCCGTGAAAAATTGTTGTTGCCGAGGTGGTTAATTTTGATTTGAATTTTGGGCAGCCCAAAAGTGACATTGAGAGCGGCCACTCGGGGGGGAAATCCAAATGGGTAAACAGGCTAAATGGCCGTTTGCATAACTACCGACTAGAGAGCATGCCTACATATTTGCATAAATTATCGACACTTGTGGAAATTGGAACGACTGCACCTGAACTCACTCTCTTTTTGTGCAAATAATTAAACAATATGTAACTTGTGCAAAAATATTTCCGAAAAGAAAAACAGCGCGGCACAAAAACTTTTAGCCCAACTGACAACGGCCGCACTTTCTCCGTTAATATTTACCCAACTCATCGACAAATTGGCCAGGCCCAGTCCCAGTCCCCAGTCTCATCTCGGGCTCAGCACCAGCACCAGTACCCCGATCCCGACCCCGTCTGGGAACTCATTGCGTAAATATGTGGGTATGCGATGCGGTAATTTTTGAATAGGCCCCACGACTCTTGATATATTGACAGTTGGACCCAGTTCCCGGTTCCTTATCACATAAATATTACCCTAAAAAAAAAACCACATTATCGTTTAAAGTTGATGGCTTGTGTAGAGTGCCCACGGGAAATCATGTAACACAGAGTCCGCAAAGATTAAATAAATTATGTTTGCTCAAATAAATACGTGATTACAATGTCAATGGGTTGCCTAATTTCTTATAATTTTAGTTTGCCTCAACTTTGCTATTAACAATTGCACGCATAGCAATTTGAATTTAAAATTTAATATGCGGAATATCTGAAGTAAGCTGCCTTGGAGTTTCCCAGACCCTGCGTGAAGTAATGCAACTTGACACATATTTAATATATGTTTTAAAAAGGCAAAACTCAAGTATAGATTTTAGTTTTAAATATTTACTCTCTTCGCTGTGATAATTTCATCCTCCTCATCACTCACTGGCGAAATCCATTTCTACGAAGATGTGGCAAAAATAAACATCACGGTAAAAATAAAAATAAACAAATTGAAATTCCTCAAAAAGTCATGCAGCCACATGGGCGGGTCTGGGCATAGCTCTGGGCATAATCCGCCTCAAGTGTCCCGCGAGATACATATGTCAGGTAATGAGCGGCACCTGCCGTCGTGTAACTTTTGCCGTTTTACCGATCGCCCTAATGTGCGGTATACCGCGTGTAAAACCTTTATCTTTTCCGCATGATTTCGGTGCCTCGGTAGGGTCGACATGCTCGGCTGCACGTGAGGTGGAGCTCGGAGCTGTGAACGAGGAGGGGAGACACAGAGACCTTATCGAGGCGATCATGTTGAAATGCGTGAATTGGGCCCGGGCTTTCGGGTTTACTTCACTTTCAACTGGTGAAATTTTCGTACTCATCGCGCCTGACCTTGATCTGAGTCCGAAGTTGCGGAGAAAATAATGCAGATGGGGCTCTCGCATCATTTCTTATGCTTATGCAATGACAAGTGTGTTTGCATATATCTTCTGGCCATTTATGTCGCCCTTACGTAATGCCTGGAAACTCTTGTAAAAACCGCAGGCGCGGGGTAAACCACTAAAAATGTTAACATTTCCATTTATCTACAGAACTTTTTTCCCTCAGCACCCAATGTGCTAGATGAAAAAGAAACAGAGAGGTCCAGACTAGTCCCATTAATAATCCCTTAAAATTCACATTTCAAAATATATGTCACTTGCTGAACTCAATCGAAATGAATTTTGGATTAGATTATGCAACGAGCCGAGCGACAAAAGCACTGCCAAAATACATACATATTTCTGAAACAAAACAAAACGCAAATACACCAAACAATAGCTGAAAATGCATTTATTTATGCAAAGAGAGACGGCGGACGCCGAACAAAAATGAAATCTCTGTGCCAAAAAAAGATTTGGCCCAACTTGTGGCGTGTTTGTGTAGCTAATTAGATGGGAGTTAGGCCAAGCCATTCGACAACCATTCAAAGTAAAGTGGTGCAAAATGATGCGCAAGCCCCAAAGACGCCACTACTCCCACCCTCCGGCCTTCTCGGGGCCCACTTTGGTCCGTTCGGTCACTTAACATTCATGATTGCAAGTCAAGCAGGCGCAGGCGCAGCGGCTAGCAAATTTTCCACATGCACTGTGATAAAATGCTGTTGAAGTTCTGTTTAGAAAAGAGCGAAGATCTCCTTAATGTGAAATATAAATGGATAGCAAGCCATATAAAGTAGTTTTAATACATTTTGAATTAAAAAAAAATTGGATATTTTATTTATATTGTAAATTGATTAAAATAGCCTATTAAAACAGGAGTCACAAAAGAATCAATTCTAAAATACTAAAATATTTGTGAAAAGTGGTATTTAAATATTATGGATATTTGTACTTAATACAGTTAAGAGTTACAAAATAATAGACAGACTTTACCTAAGAGTATTTAAAACAAGAAAGTTGTATGGCAGCCATATGATATAGTTGACCGATCCGGCTCGTTCCGACTTATGTACGAGTGAGAGTATATAGAAGACTATCTGCANGACAAACGGACAGACGGACAGACGGACATGGCTAGATCGACTCGGCTGTTGATGCTGATCAAGAATATATATACTTTATAGGGTCGGAGATGACTCCTTCACTGCGTTGCAAACTTCTGACTGAAATTATAAAACCCTGCAAAGGTATAAAAATCCATATCTACCATAAAATATATAACACTTTATTCTAAATTGTAATATATTTTACCTCTTCGGTTTGCTTGCCTTCGCTTTTGCTTGCTCTTGGTTTTTAAAGTAACAACATTTTTTGTTCCAGTGCCGCCCCTTACATTTAACCAAGAAAAATGCCCGCCACTCAGTCTCTCGTTCGGACCGGCTCTCCCTCTCTCTTTTTGAATCGATTCGAGCTGAGAGGCTTGAACCTGCTCATACATATATAAGCCGGGGTTCCCAAATGTTTTTGTCATTCCAGTTGATCAGTGCCAGCCGATCGGTCGGTGGAAAG
>VNJS01002097.1:0-24055 GCA_008042575.1 Drosophila watanabei | reverse complement strand
AAACAGCTGCTTGGCTTTGTTTTGTTTACATTTTTAGGACACTTGTTTTGAAAATTATGTTTAATGATTTTTGGTTGTTTTCTTTATGATTCGCAGTGTAATGCTTGATTTTCTATCAAATGGCAACCATTTACGCGCGTAAAAATAAATGCATAAAGCGCGCCAAGTTTTTAATCAAAACAAACTTAACAAAAACAATAGAATTGGCGCGTATGTTTTCAGTCGGCTATTGCTTGGATTGCCAAAAACAACATCTTATAGATATACCAAAGGCAAAAGACAATTAAAACTACATTGCGAATCATAAAGAAAAAAAAAAAAAACAACCAAAAATCATTAAACATAATTTTCAAAACAAGTGTCCTAAAAATGTAAACAAAACAAAGCCAAGCAGCTGTTTTTGTTTCTACCCGCTCCCCTAAAAAGCAATCGTCGGTAGGGTATGCAGGCACTATCCGCTCGCAGAACAACAACAACATCTGATTTGATTTCTCAACCACATAAGAGCAGTCGTTGTGACACCGACTGCAATATGCCCTGTTCCTATCTCAGTAGATGGATTTTTAGTTATTCGAATACATGCATATATGCAAAACATTTCACCGCTGCCACTGATTTGAATTTGTAAATAAATATGAAATGTATGCTGAAACATTAAGAAATATATTATAACATATAACATTTTTATTTTTATCATTGACCCAATAGTGAATATGCCCATATTGTTAGGGTACCCAATATGAAAAGTAGCAAAAGACCAAATATTCTTGCTGGGCCAAATTGAAATGATCGCACACATGCGATCATCGTGTCCGTGAATGCATGAACACGCATACATATAAAGCAGAATTCATGCGCAGGAGCAACCTTCTCAAGATGCGCCACTCTGCGACTGAACTCTCGCAATCAGTGTGCGAGCATAAGAATGAGAGAGCGAAAAATCCGAGCGCACACGAAGCTACGGGGCCCGCCGCTCACAGCCCGAACTCGAGCACACGAAGCCTCGGGGCCTGCCGCGAACAGCCCTGGGGCCTGTCGCTAAGAAATTTTTGTGTCCATTTTCGTTGTATGAAATGGGAAGTCTATATGTTGTATGGTTAGTGATAATACTTATGTGGAAGAGAAATCGGCTTACACTTCTGCTGCGAGAACTGTGCACAGTAGCGCCTCTAGAACAAAAGCCGTTGCAAAAATAAAAAATTCGATGTCGCAACAAAAATTTTAACCTTATTTAATCGACAGAGAATTTTCCAAGGATTAAGAATCTACAATAAAATTATTTTTAGGATTTTGTAGAAGATGTGAGCATTCACGGTTGAAAAATATTTTCACTTTTGCATTATCATCATCATTGCTCATGATGTAGGTTACCTATCGTCATGTTTTTTTTTTCTTAAACTGATAGATCCATTCATTACCTGTATAATAAGCTAAAATATACGGCAGTTGGGTTTGGGCTAGTACTGGTTAATCGCTACCTGCCAGGTGTCTATTTTTACACTTTTTTCTGGCTAAAGTAGTCAATAACTTCTGAAGCTGGTGAAAGCCACCGAGTACACTATGACTGCGACTTTTATGAATATTTTTTGGCCCAATATCAACTTTAATCGGCTTCGTCACGCTGCGTCAGCGGAAATGCAACGGCATAAACCAAAGCAACTCAGGGTGAAATATACCAATTTTGCGATACAGCATAATATATACCAAAAAAATATACTAACTGTAGCGCGTTGGTGGCGCGTAAATTTAGATTTTTGTTTGTTTTTATTGTTTTGATTATTTTGTGTGACAAAACGTACCTTACCTTTCATACCTTTCATCGCTACCGGATGGCTCAGAAATGGCCAGGATTCGTCTCAGATATTTATTTGTGCTGAGGCGTGGTTGCTACAAGAGATTCCGACCCGGTCCCAGAGGAGAAGGAAAGGAGCATAACACAGTAATAGAGTATGGAGTTTTATTTAAAGACAATGGTTTATAGAAATTAAAGACTGGCTCGGTTGTACTCGTGACTGGGGTCCGTCCCGCTGATAGGTCCTGGGTCATCCTGTCGCTGGGCCGTCCTGCTGCGGTGACTCCTGGTGACCGTGGAAGTTGGTCTGCACCGGGGTTTGAGAGTCTCTTAGGTCTGCCAACTAGGGGCGAGTTTGGGAAGCCACTCGAGTCTGCTACGGAAGAGAAAGCTCGGGAGACCGCTCGGGTCAGCCAATTAGAGAAGGGATTTGGGAGTCCACTCGGGTCTGCCAATATGCTGCAGTTTGAGAGTCCGCTCGGGTCTGCCCAATATGAGAAGGTTTGAGAGTCCGCTCGGGTCTGCTCAATATGAGAAGGTTTGAGAGTCCACTCGGGTCTGCCAAATAATGAGGTTGAGAGTCCACTCGGGTCTGCCCAATACTAGAAAGTTTGGGAGTCCACTCGGGTCTGCCCAATATGAGAAAGTTTGAGAGTCCACTCGGGGCTGCCAATTAATGAGATCTCGGATCGGTACACCGAACCGCGGATGAGGGGGATGACAAGAAGTGCTACCAGGTTATTAATTACGCTTGTTTACCGGATTCCTTTCCTGCGAGTCCTCCTCCCTGTTTCTTGCTGGTCCTTTGGCTGCTGCTGCTGGTCCGTTGGCTGCTGTGAGCGGCTCCTTCACCGATCGCCGGCTGGGACTAAGTGCCGATGCAAGGGCTGCGGCTCGCGTTATACAGGGATCTGGCGAGTTTCAGTGTGCCCTGGCGTTAGCCCCTTCCTTGGGTGCGCCTAACGCCTCGGCGCAGTGTGACCGGTCACTCTTGATTAGTGTGACCCTCTGCGCACGACCGTTGGCGCGCGTGCTCTGTGTTTGAATTTTAACTCTGGCTTTCTTTCTCTCCCCCTCTTTTTTTACTGTGTATTTGTGCGCGTTTCGCGTCACAAAGGCAGTGCTAAGGTTCTGTATTTGTACCTAATATTTGGTAAATTACAGATCCAAAAGAAACAAATAAATCACTTCTTAAAAACAGGTAGACTCTGAAATTACTTTTGTAGCCGACAAAATAGTTTTGGGTTGCCAAAACTTGTTGTCTTGTGAACAACGAAGACTGGGATAATAACAATTCGACAAACAAGGAAAAGTTTAGAAAATCTCGAATACAGGAAGCAATTTCAAAGCAACTTGGACTCCAAGTGGACTGCCCGAAACCCGAATACGGAAACTCAAACGATAAAAATACTTCGCCCAGATTTTTCGAAAATTGCCATTGTTTAGTAGGGGGGCGATCCATTCGTTGAGGAACTTCAGATCAGCTTTATTCGGCCGCATACATGTAACAACCTCTAAGCATAGAAAAAAGAGGCCAGGTAAGCTGGCTGCTGGCTGAGCGGATGAGATCGGCCGCGGCCGACCATGGTGTTCGGACATGCACCCGAGGCCCGCGCTCCGGAGTGTGAAAGCGGTGCAAAGCCCAGGCGCGAGAGCATTAAAGGGGCGAGAGCGAAAGCTCCGACAGCTCAGTGGCGCACAATGGGCCGCTGAACTAAACATCACCCGTGAACAAATCTGTTCACCCCCGACGTTGGTAGTCTTCAAGCGAAACGCTGCCGCTAGCGACGCGTCGATAAAGCTCGTAGGTGTGCACGGATCGATGAGCGCGGCCGTGTCGAAGATCCGAGTCCCGGTGTAGATCTGCACCAACGCAGTCGGCAGAAAGTTCACGCTGTGCCGCAGCAGAAGCGACGACAGCGACGGAGCAGCGACCGCGTTCGGCTGAGCACCCGGACGAGCGACGGAAGATTGGCTAGGGGTGTCGGGCGAGGGGCGAGGAGCTGCTGACCACTACTGCGTAGTGGCGGATGAGGGCCGTGGCGTGGCTGACGAATGCCTTGACGTGGCAACGGTATTCCTTGACCGGCGCTTTGCCGGGCGAGATTGGCGTGACGACATCGGAGGCTCGGAGAGATGCAGGAGCGTGTGGTGATCCTGGCCGCACGTTTTGCAACGGTCACCTTGACGACATGATCCGTTGGAGTGCGCATGGGTCAAACAGCTGGGGCCCGGAGCCTCTTCTCGGCACTCAGGCGGCGGAAATAACGGCACTTCCGTAGCGGATGGATCCCTCTGCAGGATCGCGGACCTCGAGAACATCTGCTTTCGGCGGTGCGTTACTTGACTGGCGTGCGTTACTTGACTGGCGGAATATAACACATGAAAAAGAATTATTCAGTACTAAGAGGGATTACGAATTGGAGCTTCGAATTGGAACAGGGAATTGAAACTACGGATCGTATCGATGGATTAATGGAGTGGAGGGGCAGGCGACCTCCTCGCGCAGTGCGGATGTCGACCACACCGACATGGCCATCGAATCCTGGAAACACCGCGTCAATTCTGCCTAATCGCCACTCATTGGACGGAAGGTTGTCTTCCTTGACGACTACCATGTCCGCGGCACGGACATTTTTTGTAGGGGTTCACCACTTATTCCGTTTATAGAGTTCCTTGAGGTACTCCTCCTTTCATCGCAGACGTAATTGCTGATGGAGAGTCTTCAGGTGTTGCCAGCGGTTTATAATAGATGTGGTGACCCCCTTGATCTCGGGCTTAACCACGGCGAGGAGGGGCCCTCCAACAAAAAAGTGCCCAGGCGTAAGTACCAACAAGTCGGCGAGAACTTCGACATTGGAGGGAGCTGACGCAAATTCAGGCACGCTTTGATTCTAGCCAGAAGTGTGGACAGCTCTTCGAACGTGAATTTTTGCGTGTTCGAAGACTTGTAAAACAGGGTTTTTAACCTTTTTACGCCTGCCTCTCACAAACCTCTGACAGAGCAGCTGGTGACTATAGGCCGCCGCACCCACAAAAGTCTGTTCGTTGTCTGACTGAACTTGACGGGGCATCCTCTTTGGGACATGAAACGGGCGAAAGCGGCGAGAAACTTCTCCATAGTAAGGTCGGATGTAGGCTCAAAGTGGATGGCCTTAGTGAAGAAGCACACGAATACCAACACATACCCCTTTGTGATGAAACAGGCTCGTCCTGTATAGTTCTTGATGTCGAAGGGACCGGCGTAGTCCATGCCGGTATATGTAAAAGGACGCGAGAAGGAGGTCCGTTTCTTTGGCAAGTCTCCCATTCGTTGCGTTTGTAGCTTCCTTTTGTGGATGACGCATACCTTGCACGAATATATGACAGACTTCAAATTCTTCACCCTCGGGATCCAGAACTTGGAACGGATCAGACAGATCATTAGCTAATTAGCGCCATGCAGCGTTGTCCGATGCGTAAAATGGTCGATGAGTCGAGACAGATGGCAGTCATATGGAAGGATGATGGGATGTCGTTCATCGTATTGGGGAAGTTGGGAAGTTGTGACCCGGCCGCATGCTCTCATGAGCCCATTAGAATCAAGGAGTGGGTTCAAATTTTAAACCAGGACTTTGACTGCTCGCTTCTCGAGGTCAGTTACAGGGGAAACATCGCCTTGAATGGGCCACTAGCTTCGGGGCCTCCGCAACCAGGCAGGACCATGTCACCACAGTTGGCTGTCCGCGAGGTCTTGGAGCTTTATTCCCCGGCTGGGGAGATCTGCCGGGTCATGCTCGGATCTGCCGGTCCACCTCGGTAAACTGGGTGATCTTGGTCACCCGATTTGCCACGAACGTTGTCCAGTAACACGCCGGCTTATGCAACCAGCGAGAACGATTGTAGAGTCCGTCCAACAGTGCATGGCGGACGCAGGCCCGGCCATCGTCGGAAAAATGGAGTTGGCCATTTCGGACAAGAGCAAGGCTCCGCAAAACTCGAGCCGCGGAAGCGACAACGTTTTTACTGGGGCCACACGCGTCCTTGCCGTTAGTAAGGTCACCTCTACCGTGGACCCAGTCTCCACCCGGACGTAAATGGCGGCACCGTACGCCTTCTGGGATGCGTCGCAGAATCCATGATACTCGATGTTCAAATGCGGTCGGAACGTGACCCATCGGGGAATGCGAATATTGTCAAGTGCGGAGTAACTTCCCAGGAAGTCAAACCATCTTTGATAAAAATCTTGAGAAAGGGTATCGTCCCACCCTAGATCCTATATCCAAATGTCCTGCATAAACATCTTTGACCGGACAACGAAGGAGGCTAGCCAGCCTGCCGGATCAAAAAGTTTGGCAATTTCAGATAGGACCTGACGCTTGGTGAACGACGATCCCGAGATCAATTTTGGCGGAATGAAGAAAAACTCGTCGGACGTCGCTTTCCACCGCACGCCGAGAGTTTTAGCCGTGCTCTCTGAGTCGATTTCCAGGAAATAGGAATGAAGGAGATGGTCACTTAGGATGTTGGCCAAAATCGCCTTATTATTGGAGGTCCACTTCCTGAGTGGGAACCCCGCCGAACTCAGGGCCCATTGGAGCTCGCGGATAGCCGCCTGCGCCTCAGCTTTGGAGTCCGCCCTCGCGAGAACGTCGTCGACGTTCATAAACTGTCGAATGATCCGACTGGCCTGCATATACCTCGACTCTTCGTCGTCGGCGAGCTGTTGCAGGACTCGGATCGCTAAGGGGCACAGTTGACTCCGAAGGTGACCATTTTCAAATCGTAGTCGCGGACTTCCCCCTCGAGATTGCGAAACAGAATGCGCTGGAATGGAGTATAGTTGGGGTCTACCCAAATTTGCCGATACATCCCGATTTCGGCATTGAAAACGAACCTAAAGTATCGCCACTTTAGGATTTTAATAGTGAGGTCGGACTGTAAGACCGTCGTTAAGGCGGTTAAGGTTAAGGTTAAGGCGTTTAGGCTTGTCCCTTTTGCGGAAGGGCTAGAGGCGTTGAAGACCACCCGCACCTTAGTGGTTGTGCTTTCGGGCTTGAGAACCGCATGATGCGGAAGGTAAAACTCGGCCATGTGACCTAAGTCGAGGTATTCTTGGATCACATGGTCGTATCGGGCCTTGAGGGGAGGATCCCTTTTTAGGCGCTGTTCGTTTCACAGAAATTGAATGGCGGCTCCTATCAAGACATCGATTTGGGAGCTCTCAAAAAACTTGGGGTCCACAGGAGGGATGTCAGGAAGTCCCTTCAAAAAGTCTGGTGGGAAGGGGTACGAAGGCAGATATCCGGCCAACTGCGGAAGGACGTACGCTGCCGTTTCCAACTGCAGTCCGGGTCTGGAAGGCGCTGCAATGGAGATATGGCAGAGTTTCGTGGACTGAGCGGCAATGGTTTGGTTAAGGCCAGAGACTTGGGCTTGAATGGTCTTGAACGGCAATTTGACGAGACTGAACAGCCTCTCCGTAATGAAGGTCGCCTCGGTCAAGGCACGCGCTAGGAAAGTGCACCCTAGATGGCAAATATCGATGAGAGCGGTGCCCAATAGGACGGCTTTTGAGCCGGAAGCGAAGCACACTTGCACGCCAAAGTGATCTTCTGAAGTGCTCGTGTTCCTTGGAGAAGCCGCTTAGCTGGCGCAGACGGAGTTGGAGCGGTCGCGAATGGATTGCCACGGTGCAGGAGGGTGTGATGACGGCAGTAACATGTAAAGCAGCTATGGGCACTAGTACAGTCCCGCTGCTATTTCCCTCGTGCAAAACAGTTCAGGCAAAGCTGCCTCCTTTTAATATAGTCGGAGCGACCGTTCACATCCATTTCCAGGAAGCGCGGACATACGCGAATAGGGTGGTTTTCCCTGCAACAAAGATCGCACCCTCTTGTGGCTGGAGTCACTCTGGCCTCAGATCGCAGAAAAGAGGTCTCGGAACGTTGGCCACCGAAGATAGTTCCCAGTGAAGACTTTGGTGTCCACTGCGGGCAGACGACAACCCGTAGAAGGGGGTGGTTGACTACTGGCGGAAGCCTGTGTGGATTGGGAGGCGGCCTTGTCAATTAAGCTGGAGCACACACTTCGAATACACAGAATAGCAGTAATTATACTTCGAGTCTAGCACTGATGCAGTGGTCGTCGGACTCGGCAAGGAGGTCGGAGCAGCTCTCGTAGCTTTTCTCCACGACAGGGCCCGGATTTAGTCCCGGTGGACTTGGCACATGCCAGGGGACAATCTGTCCGTGTCAGAAGTGTGCAGGTTAGCTTCGAAGTGGCTAACACGGTCGGTTGTGACAATAAACTTCTTAAGGGCAAAATCTACCGCATTTTGAGCCATCTTGGACATGGATCGAGTAACTTTTGGCGATGGACCGGGGCAAAGGTTCAGGGAATTGTCGCTTTTTGCCTTTGACTTGCTGCCTTTGACTTTAGCGGAGTTGAGCGCGGAGACGGGCGTGGAGATGCGGATTGGGACCTGTCCAAACGGATTGACAGGAGCGGACGTGGCTTCTTGTCGTCACCTATGGGCATTCTCGGACTCACAGATGGTCACACTAATGCGCTCGGCACGATCTGGGTCGCTAACTAATTAATCGTCGCCCAAAAGATAAACGCGAATTACGAAGAAAAGAAGACCCAACTATGGTTCGTGTGACGCCAGTGGAAACAGCACCAGCGATAAAGAATGTTAAAGGCAACCGAAGGAAAACAAAAGCGAGTCCTCAGCGGAAAAGTTCGGCCACGAGGCACAAATGACTGATTGTGGGGGGGGGGGGTAAATCACAGCGAATGCTGCTGAAGGCCGTAGGATGCCTTATGCGGAGATACCCTGTCCTTTTTTTTTGAAAGCTTGGATTGTTTATATTTGTATATGTCTTTCTCGAATTATTTGTCGAATGTCGGACCTGGACTGTGGACTTTAGGAACCAATAGTATATTTCAATATATATATTCCGTGGCTCGGACTTGGAGCTTGTATAAATTGGCAAATTAATTTATTAATTATATTCTGTATTAACAAAAAATGAATTAATTATTAATGTATAATTATTATTAATTAATGAATTAATTATTAATGTCGGAAATAATTAATGTGAGTTGAAAATAAACCTTGGCTTTGACTCGGGAAAAAGCTCACTGAGGCCCCTATGAGCGGCAAAAGGCAAAGAAAACAAAACAACAACAACAACAACAGCACGGCTGATGCGGCGGTTAGCGCGGGAATCCGAAAACAACCACAAATCAAAGTTTGGTTTAAGATAAGTCGTCGGCAAAGCACAAGTGAAGAGCTCATGAGAGAGAACAAAACGGAGCCAAAAGAACAGCAACAATAACAACACGTCTGCTGCGGCGGTTGTGTGGATTTGGGGAAATAAAACACTTGCGGTCGCACCCGTGTGAATTTTTAATCATGCTTACTTTTTGCTCGTTTGTTATTGTTTGATTGTTATTTAATTCCTGTATTTAAGGGCAGAAAATATAATACATATGTAATTGAATAAGCATGCAAAATATGTATGGATGAGTAGTCTTTATTTTGTACAGTGGAAGCCCGATAACGGAACTGCTGAGGGCGTACAAAAAATATTTTGGAGGCAGAAAATATATTTATATATGGGTATGCAGAGCGGGTTTGTGTGGGGGCATGTGTTGGATGCTTCGCTTCGTGGTACAGTGGAAATACGATAAGTGGACTGTATTTGGACTTTGGCATATAAAACTGTGGATGCAAACGATTATCGTTCCATGGGCCTGTGAACCTTGTGTGAAGAAAAAAAAACCAAATGGCACACACAAAAAAATAAATATTGACAACGGCGAATTGTTCGGCGAACAGGGGAACTTCCAAACCAAGTGCACACTGGTTGGAGGATATTAATTGAGCCTTTTTGTTTTATTTTTTTTTTTTATTTTAGTTATTCATTTATATTTTTTTGTTTTTCACCACACAATTTTACTTTTGTTCGGCGGAGGTTGTTTGTTTGTTTACGGAGACGGACTTGCACGGAATATGTATATGCTTAAGTTGTCACTCGTATGTATGTATGTATGTATGTGGATGCAAATATGCCTTGACCGTTGGCAAGTGGAACGGAGAAACGAAAGAAAAACGGCAAGCAATACGGCGATCACACAAAGCGGAGACGGATTGAAAAATTGACGATGGAATTAAGAAGATATAAAACCTTTCTCAAACTGCCGTTGTGTCGGAAAAACTCGGATCTGGAGTTGGCACGAAAAACGGAAAAATAATCTTGCAGCAGTGTGAACGAAATTTAATGTTCGGACCACTGCTGAAGACCGGCAGAGAGAGGGAGATAGAGGAAGCTCGTACTTATCTTGAGCGGAAGAAATCACCGGAACTGCTGGCTGTATTTCGGGACGATATCCGTATCCGGCTCGAAGGACCAATGTTTAGTAGAGGGGCGATCCTTCCACAAAAGATCCTTGACAATGAAGTTGGCAGGCAAAAATTCCCACGGCGCAGAAGTTGGCAAAAAACCCAGGAAAAGAAAAAGTCGGGGGCGTCGTTGAGGAACTTCAGATCAGCTTTATTCGTCCGCAGACATGTAACAACCTCTAAGCATAGAAAAAAGAGACCAGGCAAGCTGGGTGCAGTGAGCGGATGAGATCGGCCGCGGCCTACCATGGTGTTCGGACATGCACCCGAGGCCCGCGCTCCGGAGTGTAAAAGCGGTGCGAAGCCCAGGCTCGAGAGCATTAAAAGGGCGAGAGCGAAAGCTCCGACAGCTCAGCAAGCAGTGGCGCACAATGGGACGCTGAACTAAACAGCCATGTTGCTTTAGAAATTACTGGAATTGACAAGGAAATCATTCAAAGATTGTGTACGATCTTGAATGTTCTCAATTGCAAGGAGAAAAATGATCATGAGAAATATGGGGAATATGCTTCCATCACAACTTCACTTTTGGCTGGGAAGTACCCACACAAGAGATTGACTCCAACAGTTCACAAAATTTTGGAATGTGGTAAAGATATAATTGAATATCAGTCTTTGCCATTTGGAGAACTTTCAGAAGAAGCCCAGGAATTGCTGAATAAATTCTATAAGAAGTTTAGATACTGCAACACGTACAGGTCAACCAGACTTAGGCAAAATCCGGACCTTTTCAATATGTTAGCTGCAGCATCTGACCCCTTTATTATATCTCTGCGGCATATAAAAACACGAAAAGATAAAGAATCAAGTAAATATAGTCCAAAAATGATTGAAATATAAGAAATTTGCCTAATATAGGCCTATTTTTTTGTAAAAATAACTCAAAATGACAAAAAAAAAAAAAAAAAAAACAAAATAAGAAAAAATTTGTTAAATCTTTTTTTTTCAGTTTTCAAACTATTTTTATTTCAGCAAATACATAAAAATAAAGATAACAATTAAATAAAAAATATGGTTTACAAATTGTCTTCATGGAAAAAAAATCTATTGTCTCATAATAAGGCGAATGGTTGAGCGTGTCACATTTTTCAATACATATGTAAATTTATAGCAATTACCTATCAAATGGCGTTTAAAATATTTGATTACCTTATTCGGTTTAAAAGTTATGGTTCTTGCAACGTAAAATGAAAAAAGGGGCTACTGTGCTGCGTCGAAGTTGAAAAGAAAATGATGTCTTTTATGCGGCAAACCAAGGTCGGTATTATCGAGACTTTGAAAAACTTATGGTATGCTCTTGGCGCAGAATACTCAACTTATAAGCCGAACGCTAGGTGCAAAGATCCGCAATGGGGTGCAATATGTAGGCGGGTCCCATCAACAGCTGCGGCCTCTCAACAGCTGCCTCCCTCGGCACAGCCTTGGATCTCATGATTAAATCCAAGAATTTTGAAGTCAAGTTCCAAAAAAGATTCGGTATCTGAATGTTATAGTATAGTTACCATAGTTACCCCTCTGATCCTCGCTTATATATTCTCTAGGGTGTCAGGCTCAGCCATACAGCTGATCGCGGCTTTCCCCTGCTCAGACATCGGAAGATGTAATTGCCTCTAAACGAGGACAAACCTTTTTTTTTGTTGTTGATTTGATTTTACTTATTGAATCTTCTCCTTACGAGACTAACAATAAGTGTATCTAATCTTATACTATAATCTAACTAACTATCAGTCATATAGACTGGAACAATAAAAATGGCCCTAGCAATTTATGTCTGGGTTCGAAGGTCGTTACGATGCATGCGGGCTCTTCTGGAAACCCGAGTCACGTCCATTGCGGGAGAATTTGGGGGGGCTGAGAGTTTTTCCTTGTACGACACTTTTAGCTGCTTTTTTTTACTGCGAACCTTTGTGGTTGTTTTCGGCTTCGAATATACCGAGCGAGGTGTCTATATTGATTTTGATCGCATTCACCCAAAGCTGGGAGCCATACGGCAAATTGGCTTAAGAGTGGACTAGAGCAGGACCTTTTAGTACAGACACATGGACGATTGGGCATTTATAATCCAGTGGAGGCTGCTGGCTTTTGGGATTAGATATAGTTTCTTACATTCGATATGTCAATGCCATGTTAGAAGTCTGGCGAGCCGAACGCCGAGATACGTTATTTCCTTGACTTGGGGGATCTGTCTGCTATTCAAGTAGAATGGTGGGCATGTTTGTCTGTTATGAGTGAACGATATGTGTTTACACTTTTATTAGTTTATTTTTATACGCCAGTCAGATAGCCACTTAGGATGTTGCACGGACTAGGCATCTGGAGCGGCTAGGATCGCAGTATAGTCGCGAAGGGGGATGTTATTAGGCGGTCGCTCGTGGGAATATCCGTTGTGTAAAAGAGGAAAAGAGTTGGTCCAAGTGCGCTTCTTTGTGGGACTCCAGCTTTGATTTTGTAGTGATCGGATGTTGTTATGCTGTGAAGACTCTGTTGTTGATATACGACTCAAGTAATTTCGTTGTTGTCAAAGAGTGCGATGCGAAAAAAAAGCCGCCCTGTAGGAATAACTCGACCCAAGCCCTATCAGACCACTGTGCCCTCTAGGTTTGCCATTTTCGTCTCAAAAATTAAACTAATTCCTAATTCGGTCTCGTGACCACATCGACTGCAGCTTCAGCTCTTCTCGTGGCCGAATCTGTGCAGGTGGCCTCTGAAGCATCCATGGCCGCTAAGGACCTAGGAAGAAGTTTACCTGACCGTGCATCCTCTTGGTCCAATCCTCTATGCCCGGGATCAGACGGTGCGTCCAACGTCCCTTTGTCGAGTCATCCCATCGTGAATGCCACGAGATTAGGGATACACTCTACGCCGCACCTCTTGCCTTTTTTTTCTCCCTGGATGTCAAGGCTCGGCCATGGACTTTCTTGTAGATCTCTGACTGCTCCTTAGCCAGTATATATTTAGGGGGGGTGCCAGCTATAACGAGTGCCGCCTGGTCCGAAACTGTCTTAAACGCACTTAAGATGCCAAGAGCGGCCAGTCGGTGTGAGGCGATCATGCCGCGGCTGTACGACGGCGACGCCATGGCATGACTCCATACAGGGGCAGCATACAGCATGGTCGCTCTGGCTGCGTTCGCCAGTAGGAGCTTGCTCGCCTCGATCCGCAATCAGAAGGAAGAGGTATTTGTGCAAAAATTTAAAGCGTGAGTCGGAGACAAATAAAATATTTTGTTTATTGGTTTGTGCTGAAAAATTGCACCCCTCTTTCAATTCTTGACACATACTTATCAATATAATAGAGCCACATTTGCATCATATTTGTAAATATAGTATATTATATCACATTATATTGATTATTCTAATGTATTGTAATGCTGCAATCATTGTCGCCCATCTCCCATCTCTCGTTGAATCTCGCATTAATAGTTGGGATGTTAATCCAAGCCGCAAGCCATTATATACAATCAAGTCTTATATACAGCAGCAGTAAACTTTTTCGCTTGTGTGACGATGCGAACGTTGTTGTTGTTGGGCCCTTTTCGTTTGGCGCGAAAAGAAAATTTTTGTCGCTTGAGAGAAGTTTGTCGAGATCCTAATATGAAAGCCATGTACCTGGAATTCATGAAAGAATACCTTGCATTTGGTCATATGCCGCCTACAGACAACAAAATTCTTTCCACTCCACATTATGTCATCCCCCATTAATGCTTTTTAAGGTCCAGAGTACTTCCACAAAACTTCGCATCGCTTTCGATGCGTTTTGCAAGACGTCGTCTTAGGTGGCCGTGAATGTCATCCTGATGGTTAAACCGACCATTCAAAAGAAGTTGTACTCCAATCTACTCCGCTTCCGGTTGCACAGTTATGCCCTGACTGTCGATGTTTCGAAGATGTATCGCCAAGTGATGGCTTATGAAGCAGATGGGCAGTATCAACTCAAAGTACGGAAAACAGACCCCTTGGAATTCTTGAGATTGCATAAGCTCAACACCGTAACATATGGTACTGGACCAGACCCAATTCTGGCTATTCGGTGTTTAAAAAGGTTGAGTGAATCTGCAAAACTTTCATTACCTAGGGCTGCTAACGTAATTGGATCCGACTTTTACGTCGATGACATGTTAACGAAAGTGTCTCACGTTTTTCAAACGGCAGGATTTTAATTGACTCTCGGACTCAGAGTCAACGAAAGCGTTAAGAATATCGTGGTTGCCTTGCGAAGCTGCCTCTAAGTTCAAAATTCACAAATCTGTCATAGGTCTCCGAGCAACAAAACTTAACTTACTATCTGTAACATCAAAGCTGGTTGACTCTATCGGCTTGATAGGTCCCATAGTAATTAAAGAAAAGATTCTTTTGCAATAATTTTTGCCTGAAAAGTTAGATTGGGATGAGCCGATTCCGATACATTTGGAACTGTCTCAACTGGACGAGATATCCATTCATCGGTTTGTGCATACCGATCCGATGCCACGGGTACAATAGCATGCCTTTGCCGACGCATTCATGAGAGCTTATGAGGTTATTGAGGTTATGTTCGTAACAAAACTGCCGAAGGTTTCAAATTATCGTTTTTGACTTAATTTAATTTAATTTTGTATAATATCCTAGTGCGACAAGGGTTATATATATTGCACTACCCGAGTGTATAAAAAGATTTTTACTTAGTCTAACAATTTGTATTATTAATACATAAATATATTTCGGTTGTAACAAGTATTATTATTTTATTATGTTATTATTTCTTTACTAAATTCACTTAATAAATATTATTATTATTATTATTTTTTTTTATGAAATTTAAATCTATGAAGGTGCACTTGCAAACCATGCGCAGAGCTCGATTTTGGACACGTTGCACCCTAATGACGTTAAGCAAG
This sequence comes from Drosophila watanabei, assembly GCA_008042575.1. Taxonomy (NCBI): domain Eukaryota; kingdom Metazoa; phylum Arthropoda; class Insecta; order Diptera; family Drosophilidae; genus Drosophila; species Drosophila watanabei. The sequence continues at coordinate 8,998 of VNJS01002097.1, read as the reverse complement.
GCGTGTAGCTGCTATCTTTGATGTGATTCGCTTATCCAGAATCAAACCCTAATACTACGCCTGGGGTGATTGCGGAATGGTAACGTCGTGCAGATCGACCCCGGAATGCACCTGCCTTCTTAAACTGAAGTTGCAGTACTGCGACTTTCTTCCGTTCTTCGAGATGTTTCACCTGTTGGTCCACTTACCGTACGAGTCCGGAAAGTCCAAGGTGATCCTCGATGCTTCAATTCGAATTGAGGAGCTTACGAGGAAGGCCGTGTCGGCCATGGATGCATCCTTGGGGAACTCTAGCACAAGCAGATCTGATGACCCTCTCACCCCAATCGTAAATCTTTTTTTCTGCGGGTACGGTTTGAGCAATAGAAAGCAGGTCATCTTGCCAGACGCGATCGAAGCATTTGATATCAAGGAAAATAGCAGAAGAAAACTGCTTGTTTTAAACGCATTCAAAATGGGCTTTAAAACTCGGTATACCTTCTCTGGGGTTCCATGATTATGTCTCAATCCAAACTGGTGATCGGGGATGGCGTCCTGCACGCTTCTTACTGCCATAATTCTACTTAAAAATTTTCTGTCGAATATTTAGATATTATTGATATCACGGCACATATCCATTGGGAGGGGTGGATACGTAGCATTGAGTTGAACAGGAACACAAGGAATAATATGCCCCTTTTGGGCAGACCCTTGGTAACTCTGCTATCGATACCGTCAAATCCTGCAGCTCTGCTGGGCTGCAGTTTTTTTATTTGGAGGCAAATTGCCTTGCGTAACAGATCTGCGAAATAATATTTTTTTTTATTATGCAGTATCTTTTTTAGAACGTCCTCAGCGCGACGATATGCTTTTTTGTCGGCCGGATCTCGCGAGCGCATGAATCTACGATGCAAGGGTCTTTTCAACCTCACCAGATTCAGGACCTCAGGTTTTAAAAGAGCATGAGGTGTGCATGATGTGTTTATTTAACCTTACTTACAATTTGAGGACTTGGCAGCAATGTGGATATTTCGCACAAAGAGCTCAATGGCGTCATCAATGTCTTTAGGGGAGCTTAGAGCCATGTTAAGTCTTACTAGCTGGAGTATTGCTGCCTGCTCGCGTTTTGAGGGAAGATATGCGTCTTCCGGGAGATCTTGAAAGCAGCAGTTTTTATATGGTCCAGTCCATATATACAGAAATCAATTGCTGATGGCGCACGCTGGTTGTACGGATAATGCGAAGGCCCTCCGGTTCCAAGGACTTGGAAGCTGGAGTTGAGGATACAGTCTGCCAGTACTTTCTCACTGGTAGTAGAATTTCGACAACCCCAATGTCTCCTGCAATTAGGAATTTGGTTCTTAATAGAATTCTGATGTACACGGAATGGAAACTTCCCCTTGGTTCATTTTAACTTTGACTGCGACACATTGAGCACTTTGATGTTCCATTGTTAAGAATTGGTCTATTTGCGGCGGGACTTAATGAGGACAGCAGAGCCCCCATGACGGCGATCGAAAGGATGGTTAAATAGGTGAATGTCATATCCGTGTAGCTTTTTGTATGACCGAGAGCGGAAGTGTGTTTCGCTGACCAACATAATGTCAATGTGATGTTTTTGAACAAAAAGCTCTAGCTACAGTGCCTTGTTGGCCAGTCCGTTGGCGTTCCAAACGATCCAGAGATAGCTTAAGCAGTTCCTGGTGCATTTTTGTGATAAGAGGTCTGTTATAAGCATCATCATTGACATCATCATCTGAAACATCTTTTCTAGCTGAGCTACGAGCACCGATAATTTTTTATCAGATCACATAAGCAGATCGTTCTTGTCTCTGCCATTGCTAATTAATCTGAAGATTTCGCAGTTGCTGGGATGAATTTAGCTTCCATTGCTGCGAGCTTGCCTGTTGTATTGGCAGAGATCCACCAGCGACGTACCCGTATGAAAGCAAAGGCGCTACGCCTCTTCGTGCAGTTGGTGCCATTACTTGTTGTTGAGGGCGGCTACGATGGGATGTAGCACTTTTGCATCGACTTACTATTTGCTGGTAAGCCATACAGCTGTATGATTACCGCCATGGTTGAATCATTTAACTGGATGGACTTCTTGTTGGCAGACCTTAATGGAATGCTGGTGACCACATATAACACAATTAACTTCCTTATGGCAGTTATACTTTGTAAGATTAAAATATTGTCACCGATGACATCGTCCTTTTTGTGTTTGTTTGGTGTTGCTGAGGCGGGAACTGGCTTGATCGGAGTTGTTGCAATTTTCACACCGCGCAAATAGAGGGGCAAAATCCTGATTGTTTCTAATGGATTAACCAGCTCCAATCATCAAGGATTGAAGAGGAAAATTTTGTTTGAAAACAAACATTTTGTTAGTCAAAATAAAAAAAAAATTTTTTTTAGCGGTCAACTTTATTATTTTTCAGACAAACTTTTTTGAGCCCGACCGGTCCTTGGCAAAGGCGAGATTGCATTATACCTATTGTGTTAATGTTTATAACTTTAAATATTTTTTTTATACAATTTTGAATCTGGGTTGCACTCCTTATGGGCTTAAAATAATTTGGTAGAATCTTCCATTGACGAGTAGCATTTAAAATGAATTGTCGGTTTGAGCATTAAGTATTGTATCTGGGGCATATCAAGTTATTTATTCAATGTGAAGAGGCAATTACAAGTTTATCGTACAGATACTTTGGTTCTTTCGAAGTTATTATTTTACGAATATAGGTAAAAGTCCTATAAGTAATCCACAAAGTCAAGTTATGAATTTTAATTGTCAAGATTGATACATGATCAAGGCGTCTAAGATTAAACACATCTAGTTTTTGAATTAAGGGCTACTGAAAAGTTATGAAAATCTTGCGAGTCACAATGTCCAGACACCTCTACTTCACAAAATAGTGTTGGAAATAGAATGGTTTTTGCAAGTAAAATCTTTATTTGTTGTGAATGGAAGGATTTTGAACGTGAGAGTTGTCTCAACAAATTTTATGCTCGATTGTAGCTTGATTAATTATGTTAATAATCCCTAAAGCTAAACGAAATAACATTGTAGGTTAATGCAGGTCCATCTTCAGAGACTTGTGTGGGGTATTGTGAAGAGTGGGAGAAAGAGAGTAGAGGCTCTTGCGAAACCCGACACACTCCACATGGGCGGGTAAATGCTGCGGTCAAAAACTTGTGCATTGATTCTTAGAAAATAATGCGATTTTCTGTTAACAGCCAAGTCTAATTAAGACCATCATCCATTTTCGTTGTCGACTTTCGTTTCGAAAAGGGTAGCGGAGATGTAAGAATGGTCAGGAGAAGCTACAGGGCGGCATGAAGCAACAAAGCAGAACCCAGCAAAAATTCTTTCCAGAGGTTGTAACGTCGATGAAATTGGGCAGTCCATTTGAGTCCACTTTGAGCTGGATAAAGAAGTTTTGCGATGGGAAGCAAGGAAGACTACGATCGGGCCACTGACCACTGCTGTTTTAGATTTGGTGGATATCATCGACGGATTTTCGTCACACCTCAAACTGCAATTTCCGACTGAATACATAGCAGCTTTTTAAAAAAATTTTAAAATAGTACTAAAGCATGAGTATCAAATAGAAATTGGACAAATTCGAAAAGGCGCCAAAGTTGGCCCAAGTTTTTTTAGCGTTTGAACTCTATCATTCATGGAGACATTGGTGCTAATTTTCGTTTTTGCGAGTTGGGGGCTCCAAGTAACACTCCTCCACGCTGCAGTCAGACAGTCGATCATGTGTGCGCTGCTTTAAAAACCAGCCCCGACTGATGACACCAATTATGGGAAATTTACCTGCAAATAGACTCAGTGCTCTCCGCCCATTTTTGATATGTGGCGTTGATTGTAGTGACCCTGTCTAAACGACATTAAAAATTCGAGAAAGGCCTCCGCTTGTCCTGTTGCACTGTTGCCCTGTTTGTTAAGCTATGCGTCCAAGGCGGTTCACTGAGAAATTGTTTCAGATCTAAGCACTGACTTCTTTTTATTGGCTCTTCTTCATCTTGATCGCCGAGAACGTCCGGAGCAGGCATATGCCATTCGCGAATTCGCATCAAGAAGCGGAAGCGAGATGGTGTTCCTCGTGCTCCGCACATGGGCGGATTATGGGAGAAAGGTGTCAAAACTGCCAAGCACAAGCCACTCGAAGTGATCAGCCAGAACCAAAGCGATGGATAGGCGCTCCATGTCCCTGGGAATACGTCGGAACACACGCAGGAGTGGACAGAATGATCAAGGTCGTCGATCTTAAAAGGAGCGATGGAGCCGTCTTTAGGAGAGCAGTTTACAAGCTGGCGCCGCCACTGGTAGCTCAAAGCCGTGCAGAGGTTCAACGGGGCCGTTTTTGGCTCAGCTTAGATTTTGTTGTGAATTTTTACATTTTTTGGAAGTCTAGTGTAAGTTAGTTTAGGGCGAAGGCGGGAGCATAATAAAGATCTCTCTCACTCTTCGCGAATTCGTCTCGGCTTCGCAAAACTTAGTTAAGCTAGGTCTTAGCACACTTGTAAGAAATAAATAGAAGTTGTCGTAAAATTGCATTCAGATCGAGCGCATACTTTTTTCGTCTTTATTTGCCAATTTAAATCATTTTTTGCCACTATAGCTTTCGGTTGTCTTTCTTCTAATAAACTTTGTGAAAAATTATGTAGCTTATTTAAGGCGGTCATCCCATGCGACAATAAAAAAAAAATCGAAAATTTTTTTCCAATTAAAATTATTCATAATTTATGAAGAATATGTGGTTAAACGGATTTTTTGATATTCGATGCAATCAGAAAGTTATAGCGCTGGGACGGAATACCCTTCAGTGCAGTTTACTCCTGGATGATAACACAGTGCGACACGATTTTTGCGTTCTAAATGAACGAACACTTTTCTTACAGATTTTCGCACGCTGAATCCGAATCTATAAGCAGAATTTGTCTATCACGTCAGGTTTTCGCAAAAAACTCGTTCAAAGTTGCGAAAAATTCTGTTTTTAGCCTACTTTGGAGTGATATAACTTGGAAACAGAAGGTGCTAGAAACTTCGTTCTTCTCGGAAAATACGGTAAAATACTTCTAGAATGATGTCCATGTGGTCATTTGTTGAACGCATTTTAAATCAATCAATTATATATGATCCAATAGCAGGCGCGCGCCCCCCTTGTACGCTGCGGCACTGCAGTTATATGGCGCGCGCGCGCGCTCTATTGAATAGCATATAATTAATCGATTTGGAATGCGTTTAAGGAATGACCACATGGACATCATACTAGAAGTATTTCGCCGTATTTTCCGAGAAGAACGAAGTTTCTAGAACCTTCTGTTTCCAAGTTATATCACTCCAAAGTAGGCTAAAAACAGCATTTTTTGCAACTTTGAACGCGTTTTTTGCAAAAACCTGACGTGATAGACAAATTCTGCTTATAGAGTCGGATTCAGCGTGCAAAAATCAATAAGAAAAGTGTTCATTCATCCAGAACGCACAAAAAAAGTTGAATTTTGTCGCACCGTGTAATTTATTTTCTGATTTTCTAAAAACTGTGTTTTTCAAATTGATCTCCATCCTAACTCAAAAACGGCTAGACCAAATGACTTGAAAATTTTCGGAAATGTTAAGTACACGTAAATGCATGGATTGAAATACAATCATTAAAAAAATATTAAAAACATATATATTGTTAAAGCAATAAGCTAAAAGGAATGTATGCTAAAAATTCAATTTTTTGCATATTTATTTGATTGTAGTTCGTTTAATTTTTTTGTTTTTCGATGAACCAATCGGCCGAAATTAAGGAGATACTACGAGCACCTTTTTTCAAGGCGGATGTGTTCAGAACGCTGTAACTCAAGTACAACTCAATATTTTTAAGCCCAAAACTTATATTCATATTGTCGAAATATATGATTATAATTTATAAAAAATCTAAGGTTCTATCTTTTAAGTGGACAAAGAAAAAAATTCTAAAAAAGCCCCTCAAAAACAGGCCTTAACATGGTATGATAACCTTCTTAAGCTGATGAAATATTAAAAAAAATAAACAAGAAAGGAAGCTGACTCCGGTACGCCGAAGTTTGTTTTCCCTTGCAGATTTCAATTGCATTAAATGTAATCTAAGCCTATCTTATTTAAATTAAATTATTATAAATTATTATTAAATTATTTTCATATTCATTTTATTTTTACAGTTTTAGATATTTTTACATTTTTACATGTAAAGTAAAATGTAATATACCTCCATATTTACCGATCGTTTTTATGTTTATATGATATAGTCGTCCGATTTAAATGAAATTTGATACAAATTCTGAAATAATATAGATTGCTTGGATCTTAAAGTAAAAACAGAAGTCTTGTTGAAAGCTGACATAGTTATAATTTTTTTTTCTAAAAAGTTTCCGACCTTTCCTATGAAAGCTATATGATATAGTAGTCCGATTTTTATAAAATTAAATCTGAAAATCTAAAATAAAGCTCGTAGTCAAGAGTCGAATAAAAATGTGAAAATACAGTGAAGTTATAATTTTGTTCTACAAATTTACGAATCGTTTGTATTGGAGCTATATTATATATGACCGATCCGGCTCGTTCCGACAAATATACGAGTGAGAGTATATAGAAGACTATCTAAAATTTCTAAATAGTTTTTTTAGAAATAAAAACCGAAAAAAAACTTTCGTGGCAAGAATATTTTTTTATATTTGGCAAGACGATAAACGAAAAGACGTGCGCTCGATCTGATTTCAATTTTTTGACAATTTCTTTAATTTCACACAAGAGAACTCAAAACAAAAGTCTATATTAATTATAAATAAGTTACGCTATTTTTTTAAGTTTGTAATATGTCCCTTTAGAGGACATCCGAAGGATGAATTATGTGCTACATCCAGAGAAGGTACACCGAGTTGTTCAGCACATTCTAAATGTGTTCGAAAACAAACAGTATAGCTCTGCTATTTTCCATATCAAGGAAACATAGCATGAGCTGCTCGTGCTGGGGTTCCCCAGGGAAGCGTCCTTGGTCCCGATGGCCTAATAAACAAGTAACACTATTGGCCACCTTCGCTGGCGACAAGGCCTCGGTAAGTCCTCCAGTCGTATTGCAGTATCGAGGATAACCCAAGAAATTCTGGACCCATACGGCAAGTGGAAAGTTTGATAGGGTAGCTTCTTCCCAGGGTCGATCTGCACGACGCACATTTGCGCCTCTTAAAGAATCACTGTTGCAAGATTAAGGAAAGTGATTGTCAAAAAACATTTTAACCGACAGAAAAATTCAGAATCGTTAATAAAGTCAATTGGAGAATATTGTTTTTTTTTTAGGAGATATGAGCAGTGAAAGATGAACTTTGTTTACATTTTTTGGATTATAAGAAACAATAAGATATGAAGCTGGCTTCGGCACATATTATTTTTACAGTTATTCCTTTTATTTTAAGTTTTTTACATTCAGAGTTTTACATATTCCTCCAGACCTACCGATCGCTCCTATGACAGCTATATGATATAGTCGTCCGATTTTTATGAAATTAAAGGAAACAAATTCCGAAATAACATAAAATGCTTGTAGAGTCTCAAGTAGATGAAAATGTGTTGAAAACTGAAAATGTGGCCGCTATATAATAAGGTAGTCAGATTTTTATTAAATTAAATTCAAAATTCTGAAATTATATTTAAAGCTCATAACTATATTTCCGACTTATATACGAGTGAGAATATACAGAAATCTATCTAAAAGCTTCATGTAGATAGCTTCAAAACTAAGGGACTAGTTTGCGTTGAACTAGATCGTATCGGCTGTTGATGCTGATCAAGAATATGTATACGCTATAGGGTCGGAACTGCCTCCTTCACTGCGTTGCAATCTTCTGACTAATATTATAATACCTTGCAGGGGTATATTAGGAAAAATTTGTTGTCTTTCGTTTATTATTACCGAAAAAATAGATCCCCAATCGTCATGGCTTTTTCTTTAAATGATATATACGAAAGGAATGTAAGTCAAACTAAAAAAACGGCAATTGGGTTTTAACTTATGATAAAGTTTAGCAATCTGTCTCGTTGCGACTTATATACACAAAAGAGTACATAGAAGGTTATCTGCAAAATTTCAGTCAGATAGCTTCAAAGTTGAGGGACTAGTTTGCGTATATTCTGACAGACGGATGGACGGACGGACAACGGACGGACATACGGACATGGCTAGATCGACTCGGCTGATCAAGAACACTTTTACTTTATATGGTCGGAAATGCTTCGTTCATGTACAACTTTTTAAATTCTTAAGTAAACAGTCACATCGAAAATGTAAACAAAAATAGCAAATTGAAAATGGTAGACGCCAATTTTAAAAGTATACTTATCCCAATATGTCTCGGATTGCAACTATTTAATATAAAACGACTTTTTCTAATTTATTTTCAAACGATTTTGTGAGCGTCTACCACTGAAACAGTCAGTGTTACTTTTTTTAATGCATTTATTCAAATATGCTAGTCGATGATGTGAACTATTTATTATTAATAGTTTATAGTTAATGGTAAAGTACTGGTCACGCCTAAGGAAGTGACAAGCAAAAAAAAAAGCGACAACAAATACTTATGCAACTTCGGGTCATTTGCTCTTTTTTAGAGAATCTTTAATTCCCTGTAATCTAATTCATTTAAATATAGTGCCAACAAAATTTGCCATTACAACAAGAGAAAGTTATGCTTATGCTTTAGATGAGCCACAGCTGTTCGATCAGCTGTCATTGGATGGTGGATCGGGCTTTGTGGAAATCGAAGTTTCACAATTTCTGACCACCGATATGTTGACCTAGCGCATTAGAGCGGGTGAGATGTCTGATGTGCTGCTAAGCATCTTTTTGGATGTTTATTGCACTATGGTGGCCTTTTTTCACCCTTTTTAGTATATTGGGATTCCATGGCAGCTTACTGACTAGTACAATGCCGAGATATTTGACTTGTGCTCTTATAGTCAGCCTGGTTGCGTTGTAGCGGTACCTTG
>VNJS01002096.1:0-11516 GCA_008042575.1 Drosophila watanabei | reverse complement strand
ATAAAAATAAAGATAAAAAATTAAATAAAAAATATTTTTAAAAAATTGTCTTCATAGAAAAAAATCTATTTTTCCACTTTGATACCCTATAAAAAGGCAAATGGGTGGTCGTGGCACATTATCCAATACATATGTCATTTTTACAACAATTACCTGCCAGTCGCCTTTTAAATTATTTGAATCTCTTATTTGGTTCAAAAGTTATGAATTTTGCAACCTAAAATGAGAAAAGGCGCTACTGTTCGCCGTATCGAAAATCGTTCTTGTTTCCCGGTGATATTACTTCTCACACACATGGGTGCACGGAGGATTTCGTCCCGCATACAAACATACCCCACAGTGGTAGGACGCGTTTTTCCGAGCTTCGTAAGTGAACCGTCCAGGAGTTAATGTAAACAACTCGACAGCCGCTGAAAAGCAACATTAGTGCAGTGTGAGACACCTCGGGACAAAGGTACGTACCAGAACCGGCCCCAGCAGGCTATCCGGGCTCCCAGAATCTTGGTACTTGCGACCGCCATAAATCTCCAGGGAAAGGAGGGGGCCCTCTCTCTTGTCCAGAGAACGCCCACACAAACGCCGCACACTCACACGAATTGGAATAGTTTCCACAAGCCACCTTTTCCCTCGCGTTTTTCCTCACAGCACGCAGCACAAGAAGATCAGCTGATCACAGTGTTGCGTAACGCACACGAAGGGAGCTTTCGTAGTTGCGTAGTGTTGGGAAACGAGAGTAGCCCGCGCAAATTTAAATTTTAAATTAAAAGCTAAACTAAATCTTGGCTTTTAACTCAACTTTAAATTTGCACGTACAGCTGGAAGGCCAACTTTCACGGTCCCAGTTTCTGCACTTGGCTCCAATTGGGAAAAAAGAGCAGAAGGCCAAGGATCGGGGCAACATGCAACCCCTCCGCTGCGGCGGCTCCAAAAAAAAGGGGCTCTGGGGACCGAGAAGGAGCGGTATAACTCCCATTAGGCATCCGCTGGGGGAAATCCCTGTGCACCGAGGGAGCAGGTGCGATGAGCAAACAGAAGCCAACAGGCCGGGACGATGAGACCCAGACGCTAGCAAAAGCGAGAGCCGAGAAGGAGCTCATTCTAAGCTTCCAACGCATAAAGCAGAATGTCCAACGCTCGCTACCAGCGACCAGCACTGAGACGCACCCGATGTCAGCGCCGCCAAAAGTGCATGCGCCGACATTCACCTTTGGCGAAGACGAGCAAGCCACTCCTAAGAGATGCCGAGATGCAGCGAGTCCTGACGGAAAGGAAACAGGGAACAAGAAGCAAAGAGTTGAAGAAAACACAGCTGCTTTAGTCGAAAGACTGGGCGCTATATTAGAAGTTCACGGACACAAAGGGCAATAACAAGAAGGTGGTCCGCCACGTCACGCAGGGGACCATCGACTCGTTTATCGCGATGAAGAAGCTGCAGCTGGACATCAGTGCGTCATTGGCCGGCGCCCATATCTAGGGCTTTACGGCATGCGCAAGCCCGCAGACCACCCCCACGCTGTCCGGCACGGCCCCTAGTGCTACACCCGCGAGCAGACCTGGAACTGCGGCATGGCAGCAGGTCAATCCCAGACCAAAGCCCAAAGTCACCCACGCCAAGGTGGAGAGCAGAGTGCAGGAAGAGGAACAGGCCCCTCGCACCATGAAGCTCAGGAAGCAGCACTCCGATGCTATCCTGATTAAGTGCAGTGAAGGATCCTACGCAGACATGCTGATGATTGTCAAGATGGAGCCCTCACTCCAAGGTCTCAAGGAAGGCGTGCAGGGCCTGCGAAGGACTGCCAATGGTGGACTCCTTCTACGGATGCAGAAGCCCCTCGACCCATCCACGCAGCAACTGCAAGCGGCCTTAAAGACTGCTATTTCCCGCAAGGCGGAGGTGACAGTTATGCAGGAGACGGTCCAGGTAAAGATCCGTGATCTCGACGACCTGACCAGCGGGGAGGAGGCCACAATGGCGCTATTTGCGGGAGAGGACTGCGACATCCTAGGCAACGCTGCGCCCAGGATGTGGAAAGCGTTTGGAGGAACATAAATTGCGACAGTAAGCCTGAGACCCGAGCATGCGCGAAGACTGCTCGAGAAGGGCAAAATCCGAATTGGATGGGTAGACTGCCGCATCCGAGAGAAAGTGAAGCCGAGGCGTTGCTATAAATGCATGGGCTTCGGAAACACCTCGGCAAGGAAGCATGCTTTAAATGTGGAGGCACCAGTCACAAGCACAATAGGTGCCAAGGCAAGCCCAGGTGCATTTTATGCACGAGAGGTGGCAAGACAGCGAGCACGCGACCCTTAGCAGGAACGACCCCGAGTACGCGAAGGCCATCAAAAGCATCAACAATGGTTAAGGTTCTCAAACTCAACCTTTACCACTGTAGATCAGCCCAAGATTTACTGCTTCAGACGGCCAACGAGCAGAACATTGACGTCGCCATACTGAGCGAGCCCTACCGGCCAAAACCAGAAGGAGTCTGGCAGCAAAGCACAAATGGCGGCGCAGCCATATGGAGCTACGGGCAACCCCCGGGCCACCTAGCGCAGAGGGCGCCGAGGCCTGGCTACGCCAGGGCTAAGTTCCAAGCGACCACTATATACAGTTGCTTTTTAGCCCTAAGCTTGCCCATTGACGAGTTCAGGGAGATGTGCAGGAGATCGCTCAAGATGCTCACGGACGGTCTCCGGTGATAATCGCTGGAGATTTCAATGCATGGTCTACAGCCTGGGGGAGTACGAGAACGACCCAGCGGGAAACCATTATCCTTGACGCCCTATCCACCCTGGATGTCTGCCTATTAAACGACGGAAGAAGATGCACCTACAGCAAGGCAAGACATGAGTCATTTATTGACCTGACCTTCGCCAATCCGGAGCTCACTAGGAACAGCTACCCACCTGGTCACCTATAGCGACCATGCTGCAATCGTCTTCCACACGAGGCACAGCGGCCGCACCAAACCAACCGGCAAACTGCCTCAAGGTGGCGATTAGGGCAAGCAAGCACAAGTGCTTTCAGGAGCTTTGCGATGCGGCTGACCAAGAACCGTTTGACTCAGCCTACAAAATGGATACGGGTAAGCTGACCAGACAGGCGACTCTAACCTCCCAGCAGCATTTGGGAACAATAGTCGCCACGCTGTTCCCGTCACAGCCGCCTCTAAGACTACCCAGCGTGACTGTGGGCGAACCGATCCCCACCTGCGAAGAGGAAGTCCTGATAAGCTGCAAAGCATCCAAGGCCCCCGGACCAGATGGCATTCCCAATGCAGCTCTGCATGCCATCGTCAAGGCCTACCCGAAGCTATTCGTGCAGCTGTACAACATATGCATCGCGGAGCAGACTTTCCCAAGAGCCTTGAAACAGCAAAGACTTGTGCTCATACCAAAGCCTGGCAAGCTGAACGATGACCTGTCCTCATTTCGGCCCCTATGCATGCTGAATACGATTGGCAAAATGTTCGAGCACATCATAGGGAAAAAACTCGAAAGGGATATCGAGCAGCGCGGAGCCCTATCAACCCACCAGCACGGCTTCCGCAAGAAGCGAAGCACCATTGGCGTGATCTGCGAGGTATCACAGCTTGCAGGAAATGCCATTGAAGGCAAAAGATGGCGAGGAGGCTCCAAGAAATACTGCCTGGAGCCTAATCCTAAAAACACTCCAGCGTGGCGGCATATCTGTCTATCTTATCCAGCTGATTGCCGACTACTATAAGGATCGCGTCCTGCTTTACAGCTCCGACGCCGGAAACCAGAGGCATCACGTGACAAGAGGCGTACCCCAAGGCTCAGTCCTCGGGCCACTTCTTTGGAACGTCATGTATGACGAGATACTGAGGCTATCACTACCTGAAGGTAGTGTAGTAGTAGGTTTTGCAGACGACATCGCTCTGGTCACGGTGAAGAAACACCTACCCGACGTCTCTACTAAATGCAGCCATGCGATAGACATTCTGATGTCGTGGTTAGCAGACAACGGTCTCTCCCTTGCCGAGCAGAAAACGGAGGCCGTACTAATAAGCAGTCGAAAGGTCGTCGAGAAGGTAAACTTCCGGGTCGGCTCGACCACCATCGAGTCCAGCCCGACGGTTAAGTACCTTGGTGTTCTGATCGACCACAGGCTGAACTACAAGTGCCACCTGAAGTACGCAGCGGCCAAGGCTTTCAAGGCCACTGCCACCATCTCGAGAATGATGGCCAGCATGCGCGGTCCTAAACAGCACAGCAGAAGGTTGATATCAACAGTGGTGACGTCAACCTTACTCTACGCCGCACCGATATGGGCGGACGCCATGCTGGTGGCGAGCTACAGCCGCCATTGCAGGACGGTGTATAGGCGCTGCGCGTTGCGGTTCTGCACGGTCTCAGAAAAAGCTGCGCTGGTTATAGCCGGATCGATCCCTATCGACCTGCTGGCAGCGAAACGTAGGACCGGCAATCCCGAGGAGCATCACTGTCGCAAGGTGGCAAGCGAGATGGGATAACGCGAGCACTGGACGCTGGACACATCGGCTTATCCCCGATCTGGACCAGTGGATAAACAGACGTCACGGGCGAGTAGACTTCTACACAACACAGCTGATCACGGGCCACGGATGCTTCAAGGCGTATCTACACAGATTTAAGCACGAGGCCGACCCATCCTGCGACCACTGCGGCAGTGCATCCATTGAGGACGCTGAACACGCTTTCTTCGAGTGCCCGCTTTTCCAGGCATCCAATTGGGATGCGGTTACGGACATGACAGCAACCGTCATGAGGGAGCTAAGGCGTCAGGAGCAGACCCGACGCACTGATGGTGTCAGATGAGCGGCAACCTGACCGCCAGCCTCCCCCGCGAAGTATAGCTTCGAGGCAGTCCCGCGGGAGTGGACTCTTCTCTTTCTTTCTTATATTGAATTCTCTTATCTTTAAATAAAAAAAAAAGGGAACACACACACGCAACGGCAAGAAGCCATACTCACACACACACCACGGCATGAAGCCAACGCTGTATATTTTGGCCTGTAACGCACTAAAATGGAGGGCGCACAAATTTTCGTGCCGAGCAGCCGCCGGAGTAACTCAGTTATAACTAGTATTAAGACTTTTCATAACATGTTCCTTATTATGTATAGATCTAAGCTAAGTTAGGGCACGGAGTCCCCCTGTCATTTTTGAAATCGAATAGAAAAAAACTGAGGAAAACCCTACTTAAAACTAGCTATTATTATTTAAGCCAAGACGCGACCAACGAGAAGAACCCCCAAACACGTTATCGCACTTGTGCGGCCGCGATCGACAGGCCAATCGATAGAGGCGAACTAGTTCAGCGAACGCCACGCGTCACTAAAGTGCGATCTCTGATATTTTCACTCTTCCTCTTCCGTTTTACAACTCGCCGAGATCGGAGAGACTTCTCGGGACGTAAACAGTCACACGCACGCACGCGCACCTAACCGCCGTACCCAGTGCCACATCGCGACGCTATCGCCCGTACACACGCGCGTCCGCACCCGCGCACACACACCTGCGCCCACACCCGCGCCCATACACCTGCGCCCACGCCCGTGCACACACACGTAGCTCGCGTGCCCCGCCGCGTCCGTTCGCCACGAGCACCTGCTGCCTCAAGCAGCCCCGGCCTGCGTGCCGAAGGGATTCCACGTAAGAATAAACACATATCCACTGTGAGGGCAGCAGCCAGGGCCCCTCTCATTATGCAATAAAATTACATACACACACATACATAAAACTCTCCTTGCGTATTCTATTTTGCATCCGGATCCTCGTTCCCTCTTCTTCTTCCCACTTCTTGGCTCAGGTTCGCGGCTCGTGCTTGGTTTCTCATCCAGGAGACGCATCTTGGCCGAGCACCCTCATCCTCCCCTCTGCATGCTTGCTCGTAGTACTAGATTCCCCGTAGGCTCCGAGTCCAGCCGGAGTATTAGATCCCCGTAGGGTCCGAGTCCATCCGGAGTATTAAATCCCCTTAGGCTCAGAGTCCATCCGGAGTATTAGATTCCCGTAGGCTCCGAGTCCAGCCGGAGCATTAAATCCCCGTAGGCTCCGAGTCCATCCGCAGTATTAGATCCCCGTAGGCTCAGAGTTCAGCCGGAGCATTAAACCCCCGTAGGCTCCGCGTCCATCCGGAGTAGTCCTTCCCCGTAGTGGCCGAGCATACCCGGCATGAGCCTCCGAGTCCGGCCGGAGACACTCACGACCGGGATCCGCGGGTGCAACGACCGCATCCTTCCTGTGTCCGAGGCCCATTTCCCGGCACCCGAGTCTCCGACTCCTAGGTGGCGCTGTCCACATTTCCTCGCACGACCGCTAGTCTGCGATCATGGCTCAGAGGTGGCGCTGGCCACATTTCCCCGCCCGAGACCTAGTTCGCGACCACGGACACCAGGTGGCGCTCCAAGCCTCCAAGAATCCGAGGTCTATGTTCCAGAACATCTCGCTCTGCGAGAGCGCCGCCCGACGAGCGGAACGCATCGTTAGCACCTCGTTTCTAGGCATATCGCTACCCCGTACAAATTCCTACTACAGGTTCCACCCATCTATATCAATTTTCTTTATAGGTTCCTTGGCCCCGACTGAGATTTTACCCCGGCCAGAGAACTACGTGACAGGTCAATAAGGCTCGCCATACAATTTAATTATAATTTAAATTGGGTACCAAGTTTTTGCCAATGTAGACAGGGGCGATGAGACCAGCACCAGAACAGGGGAAACAAGGAGAAGACCGCCCAAGGGAATGCGCTGCCGCGACCGCGTCGATATTCATTTGCAAGCTCGGCACAACGCCGGCTGAACCAAACTTGCCGAGCAGCCAGAGGGAAAGGGAAGACCGAGTGAGGAGCGAACAAGAGCAGCGCTGCCGCCCGGCCACTGGCAGAAGTAGGTCACGGCCAAGCAGCAGAGAAGAGCTACTGACTTTACTTCGGCAATTACCAAACCAGACGGACGCGAAAAATAATCAATAATCATTAATAATCCTGGCCGAAGGACACGCGGAAGGATACCGCCCCAGGACTGCACCGCCACCAAGCGTAGCCACCGGCACGGATAAAGCCGGGCGCGCAATCAAACAGGGGTGAGCGTGACCAGATGGCATTTTGAACCCGGAAAGTGGCAGGTCCAGCAGCAGACGTAGAAGCATAAATTAATTAATAAATCAAATCAGCCCCAAAACCATGTGCTTGCGTTCCTCGCCTACTTCTTTCCTGTGGCATTTGTAACGGGGCCGCCCGCCGCCGCCGCTCTTCCCTCTCGCTCACTCCTTCCGTGGCTGCTTGGAACACTTCCAAACCCGAGGCGAGGCGAGACGGAACGAGAATCCGCCGCTGTTGGACGATTCCAGGCGCGGACCCAGGTGGCCACCGTTTCGTCCCGTTTTCCCTGCGCGCGATCTATTTCCCTCCCGCTTGCTGCCTCTGGCCGTTAGACCGTTCCAAGCCGCGGCGACGCGGGACGGAAATAGGAGGCCGTTACCGTTGGACATTTCCAGGCACGGGCTCGGTCGAGGTGACCACCAGTTCTGTCCCCGTCCGCCAGAGCGAGCAATTTCCCTCTTGATCGCTTTTCCGCGGCCGTTGAACTGTTTTGGGCCGGAGGCGAAGCGAGACGGAAACAGAAGGCCGCGCCGTTGGACGTTTCCAGGCTACGCGGGGACCGTTGGTCTTCTCCGTCAGGATACCGGCCCCTCGAATTAACCCTTTTCTAGCAAAATTTAATCCCGCGACGTTTCAAAATTAACGGCAGCTTATGTCCCGGCCGTCTCAAAAATTATAAATTTTCTGGGAGAAACTTTGGGCCGCTGATGATCACCCGGCCGGAGACACATCCTTACAAGCTGCGGGCATGAATTTCATCAGACCTGTGTAGCAGCGTATTGTAAGTCAAATACCACCCTACTTGGCCTACTTGCAAAGCAGTTTGTTTTGAAATACCGGGTACTCCATCCAAGAATATTAGGGGAAAGTTTTGACTATCAGCGATTCAACGCCAGGTGGCCAGCGGGATACTCAAGCCCTGGGTGCTGCGCAAACTGAATTAATTCAAAATACTGTCATCAGCGCAGTGCGGGCTATGCAGGACGATTTAATTTCAATTAACAGAGAAAATAGTCCAGTTGCTTGAAACCAGCTGCTGGCCATCGTCAGCCAGGAACAGGGACCAACCCTAGAACTGAGTCTCAGACGTTGACCAATTAGACCACCGTAAGGGGCTAGTAGGTTCCAGCCGCGATACGCCCAGAAGTTTCGCTTCAGACAGAGCCAGAGGCCCTTCCAAGCCCTGGAGGTTAATTTTGCTATTCTCAGCAGCCAAACAAGCCTTTTGTTTGAGGGAGAGGCTACGGATTTTTATTGGCGGCGCCACGAAAAGCTGAGCGAGTTGTGGTGGGATTTTCTTTGCAATAAGTTGGAAAGGCAATTTAGGGATGGTCGTACAGGTATTGCCATTTGTGATCGAAAGAAAAGAGATAAAGAAGAATTCGACGCGTTTTATGATGATTCATCGAAAATTATGGATGCACTAAATATACAATTAACGGTAATCGTGAAAATATTGAGAAGGAATATGAGGGTAGACATTAGGCATGAGATTCTAAGCCTGCAAATTAAAACGGTAGAAAATTTGAGAGAGATTTGTCGTCGCAGAGTTCTTGAGGATCTAAGAAAGACCCAGACTTACAAGAGTGAGGTTTCAGTCCTTAAGCCAGGCGCCGTAGGTATATTAATATAAATAGTTATTTGGCGAAAAAGGAGAGAGGAGAGAATAGAAGTCTAGAAGGCAGTCCAAACTGTAAACGCCATCCGATCTAAAACCAATGACCAGCGTCCATATGCCGAAGTTAGATTGCTGGGTAGAGTAGTGGTCGGATTATTGGATATTTTAGGAAGTGTTATAACTCCTGTCACCTTCAAGGATATATTCAAGGAAGTAGAGTTCCATATAGTCGCTTTTCTGAATTAAGATCTGTATTTAAGGATCCATTTTTTGTCCGATTTTTAAATATATCGGATTCGCATAGCCTCTCCGAAAGCCAACAATGCAGACTTAGTACTGAGGTAGACAGATTTTCATCGTTTGAAATCTCAGGTTTGGGGAAAACAAATTTACTGTCGCATGCGCAGCGTCACTTCCCTGTGTCTCCCGCTGTCGAGAAGTTGTTATACGCGGAGATCGACAGGATGTTGAAAATAGGAGTGACAGAGGAATCCCAGAGGAAAGGTTCAATTGTGCCTAGATAGTCGTAAAGTAAATGTGGTGACGACAAAGGATGCTTATTCTGTGCTGCAGATCGATAGCATATTATTGAGGCTTCCGAAAGCAAATCAATCTTGACCCCAAGTCTCGCGATAAGACGGCATTTACTGGCTCTGGAAAGCTGCTCAATCAATATAATGTGATGCCATTTGGGTTAATCGAGACGATGACGTGCTGATGGATCGGATCATATCCGCAGATTTGAGAAACGAGATGTTTGCTTATTTAAATGACCTGCTAGTGGCTTTTTACTTTTTTTCACCCATTTGCGAGTATTGAGCTTGGTAGATGATAAGTAGCTATTGTTAACTCTAAGTGTAGAGAAATCTGTTAAGTATTTACCGAAAAGATATCCGCGATGTCAGAACTCCCACTCCCGAAAAGTTTAAAGTCCCATCGCAGCTTCTTAGGGATAGTTGGGTGGTATCGAAATTTTATCAGCAATTTTGCCTCTGTGGCTGCTCCTCTGACAGACTTGCTTAAGCCGAGGAGGAAATTCAAGATGAAACCAGAAGGTGAAAAGGCATTTGTGCAATTAAAAGATATGTTGTTTTCGGCACCAGTGCTTCGCAGCCCATATTTCAGCAAGCTATTCTTCGTGCAATGCACCTAAAACAGGAGTAGGTAGGGTTTTAATGCAGAAGACAGAGCAAAAAGACGAGTGTCCGACAGTCAGTTCTGCCCGCTCCCCTAAAAAGTAATCGCCGGTAGGGTATGCAGGCACTATCCTCACGCAGAACAGCAATAACAGCTGATTTGATTTCTCAACCACATAAAAGTAGTCGTTGTGACACCGACTGCAAAATGCCCTGTTCCTATCTCAGTACATGGATTTTTATTTATTCGAATACATGCATATATGCGAAAAATTTCACTGCTGCCAATGATCTGAATTTGTAAACATATATGAAATGTATGCTGAAACATTAAAAAATATATTATAACATGTAACATTCTTATTTTTATCATTAACCCAATAGTGAATATGCCCATATTGTAAGGGGACCCAATATAAAAAGTAGCAAAAGACCAAATATTCTTGCTGGGCCAAAATGAAATGATCGCACACATGCACCCGTGTCCGTGAATGCATGATAACGCATACATATAAAGAAGAATTCAAGCGCAGGAGCAACCTTCTCAAGATGCGCCACTCTGCGACTGAACTCTCGCAATCAGTGTGCAAGCATAAGAATGAGAGAGCGAAAAATCCGAGCGCACACGAAGCTACGGGGCCCGCCGCTAACAGCCCGAATCCGAGCACACGAAGCCTCGGGGCCTGCCGCGAACAGACCTGGGGCCTTTCGCAAAGAAATTTTTGTGTCCATTTTCGTTGTATGAAATGGGAAGTCTACATGTTGTATGGTTAGTGAAACTTTGTAAACTGGGAAACTTTGCATACTAGTAGGGTTGGTGCCTGAGCTTTTTAAGAAAAATCACGACGACCTCCTGGCCTCGCATGAGGGTATTCACAAAAATCTTGAGCGGATTCGGCGGTATTACTATTGGCCCAGCTTAGTAAACGACGTAAGAGCGTATATACTGTGAGGACCCGATTTGGCCCCTCACAAAATATATGTAAATATTGTAAATAATTAGCGATAGGATAAATAGTTAAGTTGGGATTTAGGGTATATTAAGTTAGCTAGTAGGAAAGTATTATTTAAGTACCCATAGAGTAGGAGATAACGATAAGACCCACGAAGGGCACTTGTACATAGTTAGACCTAGGCCACCAGGCCTCACGGACAGGAACACAGTTAGCCGCACGCACACATCGCCAACCCAGCACCCAGGCCGATCAACGGCAAAAGCAGCCGCATAGCAACAGCAGCCGCATAGCAACAGCAGCCGCATAGCAACAGCGGCCGCATAGCAATAGAAATCAGAGTACAGTCGACGACAAAAGCCCGCTTAGCAACAGCGGTATCATCGCCCGGACCACAACGGAGCCGGCAAAAACGCATCGGCAGAGCCAACGCATAACGGCAGAGCCATACAACGGCAGAGCCATACACCGGCAGAGCCACGCATACCGGCAGAGCCACATACCGGCAGAGCCACACATATCGGCAGAGCCATACAACGGCAGAGCCATACAACGGCAGAGCCATACACCGGCAGAGCCATACACCGGCAGAGCCATACACCGGCAGAGCCATACACCGGCAGAGCCATACACCGGCAGAGCCATACACCGGCAGAGCCATACACCGGCAGAGCCATACAACGGCAGAGCCATACCGGCA
>VNJS01002095.1:0-20875 GCA_008042575.1 Drosophila watanabei | reverse complement strand
CTAATAACAAATGAGGTAAGTTCCAGCAGATTTGTAGTAGTTGATCTACGCCTCATAAATCCATGCTGACTTGGGGAAATGACGGATCTGCACAGTGCTGCAAGTGAGGAGTTATTACATTCTCGAAGAGTTTCGGAATAGCCGATAACTTTGAGATGCCCCTATAGTTAGAGGCATCCGTTTTGCNGCGGCAATTTACATCCGCGCCACATATCAGAACAATCAAGTATCTGTTCGGCTGTTGTGCTCAAAGTCAAGAGTAGCACCAACAGCAAAAGAAACATTACCGCGCCTAGAATTATGCGCCGCAGTCTTGGGAGCAGAACTAACCCACAGGGTGCGGAAAGACTTACGGATACCTAATGAAAGTGTTCCTGAATATCTATGGTCAGATTCAACTGTGGTTCTGTCCTGGATAAACGCATCAGCGTCATCGTATTATACGTTCGTGGCGAATCGAATCGCAAAAATTCAAGCTGTGTCAGACCAATCTCAATGGCGTCGCGTGTCATCGGCTAACAATCCAGCAGATGCACTATCGAGAGGAATTGCCACCAGTAAATTAGCGGAACACAATCTCTGGCTATATGGACCGCTATTCCTACGTGGTTCTCGCGACAAATGGTGTAAAGTACCAACGATCACCCCCAGCGATCTGGAACGCAAGTCTAAAAAAGTTAGCCTGCCAACTTGTCAAGATGAGCTTGGCCGCGTACTCTACAATTGCAATCATAGCAACTCTTTTATAAACTACAACGTATTGTAGCTTATATGATGCGGTTCTGCAACAAGAAAAACAGAGCACCCACAACCACACTGTGTGTCAGTGAATTGACCAATGCAAGGACCATCATCCTGCGGACCATTCAGCAAATTGACTTCAGTAGCGAGTACAAACAACTTCGTATCCACAAAACGGTGGACAAAAAGAGCTCGATCGTGTCCCTTTCTCCTCTAATCGGAAATGACGGACTGATTAGGGTCGGAGGTAGATTGGAAGAATTTAACCTTCCGTATAATGCAAAGCATCAAATTTTGCTTCCATACAACGATACTCTCGTGAAGAATATTTTGCGAGAGATGCATGAAGAGAACATGCATTGCGGGGCTCAATCACTGAGAGCCATTGCCAGACAACAATATTGGATTCTGAATGATAAAACAATGGCACGGAGCATTATTCACAGCTGGGTCAGATGTACAAGAGCACGGGTCAAATTAATGCAGCAAATCATGGACACCTACCAGCTGACCGAGTAACACAGTCTCGGCCATTCGTCAACTCTGGTGTTGACTACTGTGGACCAATTTGGATTCACCACAATATTCGTGGAAAAAGACCCGATAAGGCATACATTGCAGTTTTTGCTGTTTTGCAACGAAGGCAGTACATCTAGAGTTAGTCAGTGACTTAACAACAGATGCATTTTTAGCTGCTCTTCGACGGTTCCTGGGTCGACGTGGAAAATGTCAGACCATTCATTGCGACAATGCAAAAAATTTTGTCGGTGCCAACAATCAATTGAAGGCCTTAGAAGAAGCTATTTTCACCGACAGAGCTCAAACGCGGATCATAAACCATTGCAATAAAAGGCAAGTGGAGTTTAAATTCATACCGCCCGGCACCTTCTTTTGGCGGCCTTTGGGAACTGCGGTACAATCAGCGAAACGGTTGCTGGTATCAGTCATAGCTACAGCTTCGTTTACATTTGAGGAGCTAAACACCGTAATCGTGGAAGTCGAAACCATCCTCAATTCTCGACCCCTGACACCAATGTCGTCTGATCCAACTGATACATCAGCTCTGACTCCTGGTCATTTTCTGATTGGTGAACTGTTGACGGCTCCTTCCGATGCAAATCTCGCTTCACCCGGGAAAACGTTAGTGAAGAGATGGGAGTTAGTGTCCAGACTTAAGCAAATGTTCTGGGATCAATGGTCTATGGAGTATTTACAAGAGCTCCAAATGCGGAATAAGTGGAAAACCATGTCACAAGACGTGAAGGAAGGACTACTGGTACTAGTCAAGAAGACAACGTGCCGGTGATAAGTTGGCCGATGGGACGAATAGTCAAGACGTATCCCGGTAAGGACAACCATGTCCGAGTAGTAGATGTGAAGACTGCATCTGTGGTCTTCAAACGACCAGTAACTCGTCTATTAAAAGAAAATGAAGCCATCAAACGTCCTCACAGCGCCATCGAAGATACGACGCCAGCTGAAGAAATGCCAACACAAAAGAGGAAGGTGTCAGCCCCGATACTTCCGACGTTGCTGGCAATGCTACTCATTCTGCCACTAGCATTGGGACAACAAGAAAGTGTCACACAGTTCGCAAATCAGCCAGGAATATTCTATGAACGAATTGGGACCTCAAGAATGGCGATTTCAGAATGGAATTTTATAGTGTACTATGACTTACAGCCATATTGGAGTGATATGAGAATATTGACTGCCGGCATAGCTGAACTCAAACATAAGTGTTCAGAATTACGAAACAGCAATGCCTGTAGCTCTTTATATGCGCATTTTAAACATTTAAACACCGAGTTACAATCCGGTAATGAGCTGATTAACCACTCACGGCAGCGCAGATTCCCACTGGATGTAGTCGGTAACGTGGCAAATTCATTGTTTGGCGTGCTTAATTCCAAATACGCTGAAGATATGTCCAAGGTAATCAATAATGTCAAATCCAACGAGGACATATTAATGATGCTATTGAAAAATCAAACTTTAATTCTGGATTCCACTATGTAATCAGGATAGGCAGTTCAGACTCTAACGATCGCATCCGATCTATAGAGCGACAAATGGATGCTCACAACAAAGAACGAGGAAAATATCAAGGCGACTACTTGCAACAAGCATTCATGGTCTTAACAGCCCAGCTAAGTCTACTGGCAACTGGAATGCAACGGATGCAAACTGAGAAAGCCAACGTACTTACCGACATTCGTCATCGAACAATTAGCTAGTGTAGTGTAGTGTACTAGTGTCTCCTAAACAGCTGAGGGATCATCTCGATCAGATTAGGGAGCATATCCCACCGGATCAACAGCTGCCAGTATCATCCAAGGATGTTATTCCACTGTATAGAATCATGCATGCCGAGGGAACAACCACTACGGACCATGTTGTGTTCAAAATAACACTACCATTAGTGTCCACGGCACAGCAAGAAGTATTTAGCATCATCCAGAGAGATGTTCAGAGAACAGAGATCATAACCGTCAATGCCCATAGAGATCAGTTCATGGGACTAACTAAGGACAAGTTTGAGCAATGTCTACAACTACCAAATGATGAGCACATATGTTTCAATCATCAGGCTACGTTTAGCGTAGACAACCGATGTGAATTTCAGTTATTCAATAACAAGACTGAAACAATATGTGGGATGGTTCAATCGAAAGCCGATCTAATATGGTCAGCAAAACATCAACGAAACAGATGAATGTTTGCAACCCACAGTCCAATTGAACTTCAAGCTGTGTGCAAGGGAATTCCGTCACTCGAGTCAGGTTGCACTGCGCGCAACTCGAAAATCAATGTTAGCACGTTCAGCACTCAGCTCAGTGAGACAAAATCAACATATGTCCGTTTTGGCAACATCACCCAGATCAACGTAGAAGAGACATCAAAATCAGTTAAAGAAGCTACAACCAAGATAGCCGATGCCGAACTAGGCGAATTAGATGTCCTACAACAGCAGCTGGCCAAACTGAAGTTTATTTGGAAGTCATCAGGTTTAAGGAACTAGTTCTATAATGGACTCAGTTGCCCGACTCCCTGGACTCACGGGTCGTCGATGACCGGTTATCGGATATGCCTTTGGTCATCTGGCCTAGTGTAAAAAACTTCGTGGAATTTTTAATTTGTTTATTTAATTGGAGTTTTCGCACATAACAATTTTGGGAAATTTCTCGAAAACGAACAATTGACCAAAATCGATCTTAGCAACAAATTTAGATCTTACCAAGAGCTAAAAGTTTGAGATTTTTAAAATTTTAAATAAAGACTTGGAACAAGTTATTTTCAGTTTGAAGGCGTACAAATGTTGCATTCGACACCAGAGAATTGTGTCATGTCCATCTGTCCGTTTCTACCGAAAGTAGTTCCTTAGTTTTGAAGTTTTCTGAGTGAAAATTTGTAGATAAACATCAATATGCTCTTTTTAGTATTAAGGAGGTCATCCCATGTGACGGCCTGTTTTTGAGAGGTTTTAAAAAAATTTATTTTTTCATCCAGTTAAAAGATAGAGCCTTAAGTTTTTTAGCACTAATAAACATATATTTCGACAGTATGAATATAAATTGTGGTCAACAAAATATTGAGTAAAACTTCAGTTACAGCGTTCTGAACACCCCCGCCTTAAAAAAAAGGTACTGTTAGTATCTCCACGATTCCGGCAGTTTGTCTTAATGAAAATAAAAAAAATAAACGGCATTTTATTCTCTAAGCCAAAATGCACGGTATGAACTACAATCAAATGAATATACCAAACATTGGATTTTTGACAGACATTTGAAAAAAAATGCATTTTGCCTTTTTTTTGCATTTACGTGTGCTTAACATTCCCTACAAATTCAAGTCATTCGGTCCTAATGGCCTCGAATATCAAAAAATCATGAGTTATAGATAATATTAATTGAAAAAAAAAAAACAATTTTCTATTTTTCTTTTCGTTACATTGGATGACCACCTAAAGACTTCCGAAAATTAAAAAAAAAAAGGACCAGGGGTTTCAAATGAGCGAAACAGTAGGATGTAATGGGTAGGGACTTAAGAGAAAGGGCTTTTACCCTTGGCCTCGGCCGTTGCACTGAGGAAACGGTTCCTAAGTCGGAACTCGGGAAACGGACCGAGGCTATATAGGGCGGTGTAGGGGAATAAAAAGATAACAGTAGGAGCAAGCATACAAAACGTTAGAAACAAGTGTTTTTTAGTAGTGAAAAGAAAAAAAAGAAAACGTGAGTGCGGGAAAATATCAAGTGAAGAACAATTAATAAGAAAAGGAATTTTCCTTACAGCGTGGCCGTGACATACTCACTGGCCACGGTATTTTTTTTATTTTGTGGTTTTTTTCCGTTCCATTTTCTTTGCGTACCTGCCGCCGACAACTGTCTTTTTTGGAGGTGCCTGAAGAGCAGCGAACATCCGCCAGAGCAGGAGCCGGTGCACTGTGGTTGGGCTTGTATGGAGACGCGGTCAAAAGTACTTCTAGTAGACATATCGCTATGAAATTAATACCAAAAATCTATAAAAATATTCTAAGTACATAGGTAAAAAATTGGGTATATAGGCTGTCTATATCATATAGCTGCCATAGGAACGGTCGGTTAAAAATCAACATTTAGTATGAAAACCTTTTTTGTTTTTTCAAGATATCTAAACCAATCTTACAGATTATGTATCTTGTACATATATATATATATTCTTACCAAATTTGGTTAGAATCAGAGAACTATATCTTATAGCTCCCATACAAAATTATGCTGTAACTCTTAATAAAAACCCTTTTTTCCAAGACAAAGCTCAAATCTTAGCCCCAAAAAGTAAAAACAATAACAAACTCATATATATGAAGTGACTTATTCGTCTACCAACATATGAACACCGCTTAACAATTTTGCTTTTTTTGTGCATGGTAGTTTTCATTGCCCAGTTATAAAAGGGTCTGAACTTAAGGGCAATCTGTTAAACAAATCCTTATTTGTCTCAATTTTTTTAGATATATATCCAATATGCCTTTTAAGTTCACTTTTGTCAACAATATAGCCGTTTTTTACAATGTTTGCTTCCAGGCCTTCAATCATTTTTTTTTTTTTTTCTTTTTCTACTACACTTCCCTTTTCGTCGCACCATAAATTAAAAACATTAGATCGTGCAAACACACTATCAGGAACCTATTAAAATTTAATTCAAAAAAAAAATATATATATATATAAAAAATAATAAAAACTATTAATAAATGAATAAAAAGTTTTTAAATGTTAACCATAAGCATGACACACGAAAACAGATCTGCAGCACAACTAGTAAATAAACGGCGAAATCGGACAAAAAACACAAATACATGCTGCGTTCGGATCAAAATATATTGACGCTCGGCAGCTCTCGGCAGCTGATTCCTTTTGGACATTAATCTATTATTATTTAGCTATTAATAATCAAAGATTTGATCATCGGATGCCATCGGCGTAACAACTAAAAGCTTAAGGGAAAGTACAAACACGAAAAATATACACACTCCCAAAAGGTTATTTGGGATTATTTTTGTATTAGACGATATACCACGATAAACAAAGTGTTATGAAGTAAAAATCATAGTTAATACCTGATACAATAATATCCATATTTTGAAAATGATGTTATAACTTGAATTTGTTAACTTGTTTACTCTTAATACTGGTGTCACTTTCATAGATTACACAACGCACAGAATTGCGAAGCGCGTTGTCTAACTTTATGGTGTTTTTTCACAACGTGCGAATGGTAAAACTCTAAAAATACTTTTGATTCAAAAAGTTAAGTTATTTATGAGATGATCGACATACACTGCCATGCACTTGAATAGGGACAAGCATTTGTTTATGTTTCGTTTCAATTTTTCTCTTTATCTATTATAGCTATTGGCATGTGCTTTGCTGTTTTCGGAAGAAGGGAGCATAGGCAAACTATGAAAAAAAGAGAGAGGTCGCGACAATTTACCGTTATCATTTTTTTTAGGTTTTGCTTTGACCATGCCTAGAATGCTCTACTTTTTTGCATGCACTTGAATAGGGACAGACGTGATTTCTTCATTCTGAGCAAAATTCCATGCGGTAAAGTTTAACATTTGTCAACTTGCACAGCTTTTAAATATTAATAAAACACAATGGGCCGCGGCAAAGCTCTAACTGCTGTTGAAAAAGGCAAAATAATTGCATACAAGAAATGGGAGCGACCACTGTGAAACGGTTAGTTTGGAGATTGTTTGAATTCGTATAAGAACTGTATGTACTTATGAATGGCATCCCAAGAAGTCTGCATTTTAATACTATGGTTCCCATTTTTGGTGGTGTGACCTGAGCTCCTGAGTTCCTCTGGAGAGGCCGTTGTTTCGTGTGCCATGATACAAGAGAGCGATAAGAAGCGCTTCCTTGCTTCTTATCGCTCTCTAGTATCAACCGTGCTGTAATGAGACCCTTCCGTACGATCACGGCGGTTTTATTCTGCTTATCGACGGATAAATCAAGTTGTTGTTTGGGGACTTTATTCCGCAACGGCATTGCCCAAAGCAATTCATGGCTCTAGAACCAAAGTTTTTTTAGAAAAAATTATAACAAACAATTTTTTAACATATCTTTCCTAACTGTGGGATTTAAGCTTTTCTTATTATTTCAAAATTTCGGATTAAATTAATGAAAATCGCACGACTATATCATAAAGCTGCCATAGGAACGAACGAGAAATGAATGAAGTCACTGGTGGCATATTAAGACCGGAAAAAATTTGTTTAAATGGTTTGGAATTCAAAACTGAAAATTACATTTTTTCGACCGTTACCAAGTCAACGCATGCCTCCTTTACTGTACTTTGGCTCCTAGTCGAAGAAAACTTTATAAGTTTTTCTGAAATATCATCTTCTTTCTGAAAAAATTCGTTGCTGTGCTTGGACTTTAAATGACGTTCCAGGTTACAATTAAAGTTTCTAGAAAACGTTATTTCACATATATTTCAATTTTGATTCGTTGTTTCCCACATGGAAATAAAAAAAAAACTGCGAGTAATACCAAAAAACGTGTCTTTAAAATAAAGAATAGGTATTTTGGATTCGTCTTCATTTACTTTATAGGATTATGTAAAATAACTTAAATTTAATTGGATAAAATATATAAAAATAAATAGATAACACAGGTCGACAAAAATCGCACTTTTTTCTGCCGCGACAGATTCCGAAAGATCTGGGTCTGTACATTGCTGATTCAAAAACCAAAAGTTTCCAACACGTACCAATTTAGAGAAAATCGCGGTCAAAGTATGTAAAGTGCCCTTTTTGGCACTTTTCAAAGCCTAATAATACAAAAACCTTACGTGCCCCAGAGCTGGTTTTAGGCTGAAAAGAAACCCTCATCTTTTTTCTTCAAAATGAAAAAAGGGTCACCAAAGTGGCACCTCAGGTTCGCCAGCTTTAATGCTTTTTCTGAACTTACTTTTGCGCAACTGGCTTAAAGCTGTTTTCAAGTTCGTCAGTGAAAACCTGAGAAATTTTCTAACCTGATCTGCAACAAATATTGCCAATGCATAATGCATACAACTAGCAAAAAATATAAAACCCAAAATATAAGCACAACATTTGCCAACTCAGTTTTGTAAAACTTGAGAAAACACTGATGAAATGATTTTTCTTCTTGACTGTTACAATATTACATCTAATAGTCCGTTACCTTGATGAAAGAAACCAATAACGTTGGAATCTTCGCAATGCTGCCTTAACATTGGCCCGCTCGGAAGACGAGAAAGAGGAGCTCATGAGGACATACAATGCGATCGCTGAGAACGGCCCATTGTAACCACATTAATTAGATAATAATAATAATAATAACTAGAAAGGAAGCTAACTTCGGCACGCCGAAGTTTGTATACCCTTGCAGATTCCAATTGTACCACTTATAATCTATCCCAATATAATATAATATGAACTACTTTCATATACATACAATTTTTACAGTTTTACATTTTTTTACATTTTAACATGTAAAGTAAAATGTAATTTGTCTCCACGTTTACCGATCGTTTGTATGGCAGCTCAATGATATAGTCGTCCAATTCTTATGAAATTTACAAAAAATTCTGAAAAAATATGAAATACTAATATCTCAAAGTAAAAGAAATTATGTTGAAAACTGACAAAGCTATAATTTTTATTCTGAAAATTTTACGACCGTTCCTATGGCAGCTATATGATATAGTAGTCCGATTTTATAAAATTAAATCCAAAAATCTGAAACAATATAGAAAGCTCATAACCGAGAGTTGATCAAGATATGTTAAAAACAGTGAAGTTATAATTTTTTTTCAACAAATTTACGGATTGGTTGTTGTATGGCAGCTATATGATATAGTTGACCGATCCGGCTCGTTCCGACTTATGTACGAGTGAGAGTATATAGAAGACTATTTGCAAAGTTTCATTCAGATAGCTTAAAAACTGAAGGACTAGTTGAATTCGTAGAAACGGGCAGACGGACAGACCGACAGACGGACATGGCTAGATCGACTCGGCTGTTGATGCTGATCAAGAATATATATACTTTATAGGGTCGGAGATGACTCCACTGCGTTGCAAACTTCTGACAGAAATTATAATACCCTGCAAGGCTATTAAAATATAGCTTTGCTAGTTTTTAATATATCTTTATCTACTTTGAGATATGAGCATTTTGTATTATACTCAAATTTCAGTTTCAATTTCATACAAATCAGACGACTTTATCGCATAGCCACAATATGAAAGATTGGTATATGTGGAGGACAATTATATTTTACCTTACATGTAAAAAAGTTAAGAATGATCGTAAGGCAATCTGAGGGTGTATATAAACTACGGCGTGACGAAGTTAGCTACCTCTTATGTATTTTGCACACCTTTATTGTTTTTATATACTTTGCTATCTGTGGTTTTTAAATTCGCGTCTTTCGTATTGGAGAAGTAACATCGGAATGATCGCGTAGTCGGTAAGGCGGGGAGTCGATCGAGCTTGAACGAGACCTTCTCAGGTAATGAGTGCGACAACTGAGGTGCGAAAGGAACTTTCTATTAACCGCAGTATTTCGAAAAGTGGTCTTGTCTGAGCTCGAACAAAATTGAAAAATTTTAATTATTTACTGCTATTTATTTTCTGGTACACGGGCCACTACAACACCCTCATATAGTCGAGTAGTGAATGGAATGCATTGGCTAGCAGTTCTACGAATCTGTAGTGCATATAGAACGGTGTCAGACCAGGCGGCATTGCTTTTAGCTGGCTAGCAGTTCTACGAATCTGTAGTGCATATAGAAATATGTCAGACCACACGTCTCGGTCGCTAATCTGGTAGCACTAAAGGTAACTAGCGAAGTCTACTAGCAGGCAGTAAGTTTCTGTCTCGTACTAGCTAGGCTCCTATTTGTAAGTTTCCCTTCCCACCATTTATTATTTAATTATTTTAAAATAAGAGAGAAGCCTAACTTCGGCACTATGCAATTCAAATTGCGATTGGATCATTAATAATCTATCCATATCTAATATAATATGAATTAATTTTATATTCATATTATCTTTACAGATTCACAAGTAGAGTTTTACATTATTTTCTACATTTACCGATCGATCCTTTGGGAGCTATGCGATACAGTCGTTCAAATTTTATGAAATTGTAAAATAATATAAAATGCTTGTTTCTCAAAGTATATGAAAATATGTTGAAAACTGACAATGTTATAGTTTTTTTCCTAAAAAGTTCCCGATCGTTTCTATGGCAGCTATATGATATAGTAGTCCGTGCTACCTTCAAAAGTAGTCCTGACGCGGGTAGAAAATTGCTGTAGAACTCCCACGAAATAAGGCGCGGGGGCGTCGGGGAACAACTTCAGTATATGACCGCTTTTTTACAATTCGAGTTTCTAACTTAACTTAAAATTGAGCTTACAGACTAGAGACGAGCTCCCGCCTGCATAATTCCATTGCACAGCAAGAGCGGCAGACCGACGAAGATCGGGAGCGAGCCGTCCTGAAGTTCGCCTAGCGACAGGGGGATCGGCCCGCAGAAGGGAGCTTTGGATTGCGGGAGAGCGGTAGCGGAGCTTTGGGAGCAGCGGGGGAACCGAAGCTCCTGACCTGAACAGTCCGATATTTATAAAATTGAATTTGAAATTCTAAAATAATAAATAAAGCTTATAACCGAAGATAAATTAAAATATGTTAAAAACCAGTGAAGCCATAATTTTTTTCTTCAATTTTAATTATTGTTTTTATGGCAGCTATGTAATATAATTGACCGATTCGGCTCGGTCCGACCTATAGGAAGTGAGAGTATATAGAATATAGAAGCCTATTCAGATAGCTTTAAAACTGTTTGCGTAGAAACGGATAGACGGACGGAAATAGGGACAGACGGGCATGGTTAGATCGACTCGGCTGTTGATCCTCCTTCACTGCGTTGCAAACTTCTGACTAAAATTATAATACCCTGCAAGGGTATAACAAACAGATCCTAATGGAATTAAAATTAAATCCTTTATTGACACCATTAAAACATGAGTTGGAGGTAATGTTTAAGGCAAGACGTATGAAAGTAGTAAGTAAGTACAGGCCTCGAGAGCCGGTATATAAACCTCTGGAAGAGAACCAAAATCTAATTTTGAATGTTGCTGAGGCAAGCAGTAAATACCTCCATCGCTATCTGTAGAAGAGGAAAACAGGAGTTATTTTGCGCGTTTTCTTTTTTAATATACATAAAGTAAGATATCATTAACAATATATATTCGATGAGATATTCCACATTATGGGGCTGTGAACGAAAGAAGAGAAAGATATTCGATATAAGAAGTGGACTAATCAAAGATCCCATCGCATGAAAGGGTTAAGGATCCAACTTGGACGTTTTAAACGAAAAGTTTTATATTGGTATATATATATATTTTTAAGCAGTGTTTACATAATTAGTAAAACGATTACCAAATACAGATACAATGGAGTTGCTGGGTTAGGTTGTCAAAAAAATGTGTTTAAAAATAGTTTCGTTTCTGCATATTATGTAATCCATTTAATTTTTTTTTCCATTTTCTCGATGAAATTCGTTCAGTCTTGTTATTATTCAACAAATTTGTTAAAGTGTTTAAATTTGTTTGCGTCGTTTTTTTTTTTTTTTTTTTTTANNTTTTTTTTTTTTTTTTTTTTTTTTTTTTTTTTTTTTGCCAATTTTACATGTGTAAAATAATGCCAAGTTTAGTTGATTAAAGTTTTGCTCGATTTAAAACACATTTTAAAACTGAAGGCCGATTAGTACGATGAAGTTAATGTGTTACTTGTTCAATATGGTTTGAAGAGGACATTGGACAAGCGACCCCCACGATAAAGGATAACGTTTAGGATAACAGTCAACGGGACAATATACGGGGCACGAATAACAGGAGAAGGAAAAGTCTTTACTACAACAAAAGGCTAAAACTGGCAAAGGAGGGGGGAGTGTGACGCCCCACGTCGCAACAATTAAACATATTAAACAAAGAAACATGAAGAACCAATGAAGTAGGAACTGTTTTGTTATTACAATAAAGTATTATTTTCGTTCTTAGCAATAAGAGTAAGGTTTAGGAATAAAGCAAAGTAAGCATAGACACCAAACTGCGAAATTCAAATAAGGGCGGACGCGGGAAAGATAGCACCGACCCAGGAAATACGGGCATACTGTCGCCATACGGCAACGCCGCCGAAAAAATAGCGTGCTCACCCCTGAACAGTTGCGAATAATCAACATGACCGATCTGGCAACACCGTCGCCTATGGACCATCGGAAACGATCGATTATCGATCCTCGGGAAACAGCTGTCAGCGACTCACCAATCAGTGCAACTTCACTTTTGCGGAGCACCCGAGCAGACAACTGGTGAGTGAACAAGTGGTACTAACCCGAAATAAAGTAGTAGAATAAGGTTCGGCCCTGTTAACAGACCTTAATAGCTAAAACTAATAGGAAAAGGTGTAGGTAGCAACAAGACTAGGTTTGGCCCTGGTTTGCGGACTTAGCAGAGTAGACGGGAGGAGCGGAGGTCGGCCTTAGTTGGCGGACTTTGCATAGCAGGTTAGGTGTGGGACGTCTGGTTCTGGATATCAGGCTTCGTGGAAACAGGGTATCGAGTGCGGTTCGTATGACCACGCCCGTACAGGTAGCATAGACGTGGCTCCTGGTCTGGCCCTGGATGGCAGATAACGAATAGGGGAGGAGCGGAGTTCGGCCCTAGTTGGCGGACTTCGCATAGCAAGCGTTGGAGGGGAAAAGACCCAGTCCTGGTTGGCGGATCTTGGTAGACATAGGTAGCAGTGTACTTAGCTCAAAAAAATGGGGATGGAGGTGAAAAGGACAGGTTTGTAATGGTTTCTCAACAAATTTGGAACACGCTTAAATAAAGGGACGGCAGAACAATTAAAGCAAATTAACCCACGGCCATTACACAAGAAAGGGACGTTACATGAAATTGAAAAAGGATGCTGAAACTTAACATAAAAGTCAAAGTACATATGCGTGGAGGACCATCACCCACGATCCTTAACCTAAAAACGGGACGGACTGTGGTTTTCCCAAAACTCGAAGCAAAAAAAAAAAACAATATCTGGAAAAATCAATGAAAAAACAAAAAAAAAAAAAAAACTGTAAAAAAAGTTTCTCTCCTTCCCCATTTAGTTTTACAGAATTATGAATTTTTTTGTGATATAATTTTATTTTTCAAGTATCAATTCAATTATCTGACGCCTTGTTCAAAATAAACATAAATTTTCATCACATTTAGAGTTTTTAGAGGGCGTGCAGTAAAGCAATAACACGCACACTTAGCTACACCAATGGTGACATTATCATTGGCCCAACAGCAAGATTTAAAATGTTGTCCATGTATATTAGTAAAAGCGGAGTATCTGCCACATTTAATGAAAATATTTTAGCGATTTCTAAAGATATTCCACATGTTATTACAAGTTGTTAAGTTGTATTAGAGGTCGTAGTATTACATTTGTTTTCGAGTGACAGCATTTTGTTGGATCCGTGAACGCCTACTTGGAATAAATTTTAAAATTTGACTGAACAAATCCTTTGTAAATTTTTAGACGATGCGTTGAACCAATACACTCAATGGTATGTATTCAACCAGACGATCATGAATGAGAAGACAATATACTTTGTTATTCATCTCACTCGCCACATTTATCTCAGTGGAAATTTTAACATGAATCGGTCCTGATTTGACTGATTCATTCTGGTATGAGAGATCTACGACGATAATTTGAGCATTTCTCATGAATTCCACGGGGGATAGAAGAGCTCGTGGTTCTCGATTGTAATAGCTTTCCTGAAATATTGTCTACATGTATAGAACGTATAGAACACAAAAACGATTTTGATCATATTTAATATTCAAATCCTCATAAGGATAGACTTCAGAATTTAGATATACTTTGCATTTCTCAAATTGTTTGTATTTAGTTGTCCATTTAATATAAATGCAATGACAGGAAAACGTGGACGTTCCCTATTTTTAGATAGCTTAACATTCCAGATATGATGTGTTCCTTGTACCAGTGTTGGATCAATATAACAATCCCAGCTCCGGATTGCGAGTGGGAGGGTAGCACCACTTTTTACTATATTATACATACTAATTTTAGCACTGTCACTGGGAACGATATGAGGTATTTTCCAGCTTATATTATTTATAGCAATTATGTATTTTTCCCTCAGCTGTTATAGCATACATAACAGTTTATTTAGTAAGCGAGAGAACGAGTTCAAGGTTATAATTTAACAAATAAGACATTTAACAAAAAAAAACAGCTAATCTCATAAGTAATTTTAAAGGAACAGAAAAGCTAAAATGTCCTCCCGAAGGGATATCATCGCCACCACTCAAACCAGCATTGCGATAAAGAACTCCTTCTTGTTGACCGATTGAGAGAAAGTTTTTAATAGTCGTTGTAATCCCAGTAAACCGTGTCCTATCCAATTCACATCCATTCAACTCATATCTTATCTTGTCCAGAAAATAGGCCATGCAATTATTTTTGAGCAAACCGCTAATACCATTTGTGCTACTTGCTCCCGAATGCGTATCAATAATTCTGCTAAGTGTTCCTTCAAAGTAGAGAAAGCTTTCGCACGGCAGGAGAAGAAGCTCTTGACTTTGAACACAGATTCTATTTTCATCATTCGCCTTAAAGCTTTGTTGACACAGATTATATGAATGATATTCTTTCTTAATAATACTTTCATCATTAACAGGTTTTTTCTGTCATTTATTTGAATATTAAAAGTTTAACTTTATTAAATATTAAATCCCAAAGATTTTAAAAACTATTCATTTTTTAATGGTAGATCAGGGCGTTGATGTGAAGGATCTCGAGATGATGTTGATAATGGTCTTGATGCTTTCACCTCGGCTTTAGATTTGATAATGTTTTCAAAGGAGTGATGTGTCGTCTTTTTATTGTAAATAATCATTCTGCTGGTCGTAAGTGAAGTCGAATTGGTAGTTTCTCCCCGAAAATTTACCAAATCTCCGTTCTGATCAATTATCCGTATTTCGAGTGTGCTTATTTTTCTGGTGTTGACATTCAAGTAAATCAAGTTTCTGGGAGTAATACTCATTTTATACCCAGGAGGAACGTTGATTCCAAATTCATGCAGGATATGATTTGGTCTGTTACCAACATTTGATCCACTTATAATGTAGCACTCCAATCTAACGGAATTTATTTTTAAAATGGTAACAGGATTATCCGAGACATAAGTTTAACTATCATGTGGTCGTAATTTCCGTTTGTTAAATCCAAATAGTTGTCCAATCGATCGTCCATTATTAAAAAATATCGTCTCTTTTTTAGTGATAACTTGCACTTGAAACGTATTGGTGTTGCATTTAATTTGTATTATCTCATGAAGCTAATACTCCATAAGTTTATTAATAATATTTTTTGCGATATCATCAAAGTCATAGGACCCAATAGGTATTCTTTGATTTTATTCCCAATATGAAGTAGATTATTTATCTTATCCACATTCGGTATAGAGTGAAATGTATAAAAGTCTATGAGATCGCATTCATTATTTCGGGCTACCTCAATTTGTGGAAAAAAGTGTTCACTTGGTACAGATGAGTTTTCATTTAAAGCAATTGTTAACGATGTTTATCATTATAACGCTTGAATCTAAACTGTCTTTGTTTTCATAATATCATTACACTAATATTATTATTATTTATTCGAGTATAATGAATTGATCGAATCCCTTTGTATATAAAATAGTTTCGGATATTATCTTTGCTTTTCACATGCGAAATCATCAATTATCATATTTGAATTGTTTTCAGCCTCCTGCGGTGATAAAACACTATCATTTGCTGAAAATGTGTGATATCCCATTCCTCGTATTGGTTTTCCCAAATACTCATATTTTGGCTGGTATAAATTCCTTGAAGATACATAAATATTTTCAAATATTAATCAACAATTAGATGGTCCAATAATGAAACCTGTAATTGTGTTTGGCAACAATGAGCTGTGTTGCGGTGGTGTATTCTCTCCATGACCAGCACCTTCAATGTTTCTTCCTGTGATACTCTTAACTTACATTAATAAACGTATGTATTAGAAATAACAACTTCATGAGGTTTATATAAAATAGGTAAATGTGTTTATAATTTAAACAGTCATAAATCAAATGT
The DNA here is from genome assembly GCA_008042575.1 of Drosophila watanabei. Lineage (NCBI taxonomy): Eukaryota > Metazoa > Arthropoda > Insecta > Diptera > Drosophilidae > Drosophila > Drosophila watanabei. The sequence continues at coordinate 4,416 of VNJS01002095.1, read as the reverse complement.
CAAACATGGTACTGGTCTCATTAATAATTTAATACAATTACTTTGGACCTGGTTCAAAGCTAGAGAAACAATAAGCGCGCGGTGGTCGTGGAATCAATGGCTTAGGCCGAGCTTGTAGAGAACACGATATAGCATATTTAAATTCCAAGGATTTGAGTGAACGACATAAAGCCGACTCGGTTTTAATTGATAGGGGATAGCGTAAAGTAGTAGTATTAGTGAGAGAGCTGCATATTATTTTGTATGAAGTATGATAAAGCTTCAGAAAAAAATTGGGCTGGTAACAAATCAGGAGAAAATGAAAGTAGTTAAAAACTCGGTTTTTTTTTATCAAAAAAGGCAACCATTGAATTGCGAAAAAATAAAGCACTCGACATATTAAATACTGTAAAAGTGGCACGAAATGCAGAATCGAACACAATGAGGTGTAAGAAAAATGTTGGAGCTCCACGAATTATAGCAGTTCTCAAAGTGGTTTTTATTACCATTTTCACCATGTGGGCAGTTTAGCGTCAGGTAGCCGAGCAATAGTAAAGCCTATTAATAATGCAAATATGGCAAAGGCACAACTTGAGCAAAGCTAGAGACACAATCAAAAAATGGAATCGGTATCGCTGGGAAAGGGATTGTATTTACAACCATACAAGAAAGGGTATGGTATATCGTTTTCGAAAAATAATAAAAACAAAAACGCAATTTAAAAAAAACTACTTTATGAGCTACCCAAAAGAGCGCTGTCCAAAATTGATATAGTAAAATTTGCCTATAAATATATACAACATTTTCTGGGCTTTTATATGAAAGACGAAGTACCAAAATCTCCACTTCATTCCGAATGCGGAATAGTTAACCTGGCGGATTGCATTTGAGTCGGCTCACATTGGGTAGCATACTTCAAAAAAGAATCAGACTTGTATTACTTCGACAGTTTTGGGAATTTACAACCACCACTAAAAGTAATTAGATATTTAAGAAGTAATATTGGATATAACTAGGAGCGTTTAATAAAATTTGGGACATTTAACCTCGGGCAATTCGTCCCATGACCTTTGAAACCTACACCTGTGATGCAAGCGTTTAACATTTGCAAGGTTAAGGGCAAGCTCAGCCATAATAGGCTCCCAATAAACAGGCCTTAGATGTCTTCCCGGCAAAGAGGGTCGTGGGCAAGCTCGGCACTAATGTTAAGTTCGAATTATTCAATGTCATTATCTACCACCCGGATAGATTCACCCAAATCGCTGATGAGCTTTGACACCTGTTTTCAGATTAAATATATTGCCTCGTGAAATATGAGGATGGTAATATGATCTTAAATGTAATAAAATAACTTAACTTTCTAAAACTAAAAAAATAAAGTTTAAAAATAAAATAAAATTTAAAAAAATTACAAATTTAATCAAATCAGACCTGACAGCAGGTCTGTTTATCAGATCAGATCAGGTTTATAATCAGATCCAGTATTATCATGTCTAATAAAGACACATGATAATACTGGATCTGATTATCAGGTCTGTTTATCAGACCTGTTAAACCTGATCAGGTATTAAATCAGACCTGATAGCAGGTCTGTTTATCAGATTAGCTATACATATATTCATATATATGTAAGATGAGATTTACTCAGCTTAAGTATTTTATTTGTTATTATTATTAAGTATTGATATTATACTAACTCTAAAGTTTACAAGTTTCGCTTTTCTACGTTTTCTGATTTACAGCTTTTATTTTCTTCACTCTCACGGCTTCTAACTCTGCTGAAAGTCCCTCTCCGACTTCTATCTCTGCTGAAAGTCACTCTCCGACTCCTCGATATGTTGCTCTCTCTTCTGCTGCTTTGCTCCTCTTTCCTGCTTCTCGTTTGTGGTTCTGCTGTCGCTTTGTCGCCTGCTGATCTCTGCTGTATTCTGCTGCCTTTTCTGCTGTGTTCTCCTCTACTGTACTCTGCTACTTTTTCTGCTGTGTTCTGCTGCTTTTTCTTCTGTGTTCTGCTTTAACTCCGCCTTACATTCCTACTCTGTCTTACATTCGGCCATTCCTGACTATTCATCTGTCCCAGATGACCAAGCATCCTCATTGTCCTCGACGTAAGGCCACAACTTCATGTGATCACAGCTGGTTGAAGTGTTTGATGGGCCTTCAAAATTTGCTGCCTTCCGAACTTCATACCTTCCATTCCTTTTTACGATTGATACTTCATATGGTCCCATATATTCTCCAGCCAACTATTTTCCTGCAACAAACTGTGTCCGGCGAATCGCAACTAAGTCTCCAACCTTATATTCGACTTCTGGTTTCCGCTTTAAGTCAAAGTGCTTTTTGTACGACTCCTGTGCGTGTTGAATCTCGATCTTTGCATCCTTTCTAAGCTGCTGCCGTTCCTCATCAAAGTTTAAATACATCTCCTCCTCTAGAAGCTGCAGTATACGATCCATTGGCTTATTGTTCATCTTCACGCCAAACAGCAGTTCAAATGGTGACCTTTTAGTCGACGCATGTACGTGGGAATTAACAGCTCTCTGCACCTCTGGTACTGCCTTATACCACTTGGCTGGTTCATCTGCCGAAATCTTCGAAATGATCGATAAAATTGTGCGATTGACTCTTTCAATTTGGCCATTTCCACGGGGAACTCCAGTTGTGCTCCAAATGTGCTCGATACCGTTTTCTTTCATGTGCTCTGTAAACAAGTTGGCCGTGAAAGCGGAGCCTGTGTCCGAAACCATTCGCACTGGGTTGCCAAAAATTTCCGACCAAATCTTCAACTTCTTCAGCGTTTCCTCGCAGCTTGTAGTTTTCGTAGGGAACAGCCATATAAATTTTGTAAACGAATCCACCATCGCAAATATGTATTTATACTGCTTTCCAGTCGCATCCATGGGGCCCAGATGATCAACATGCAGCGTGTGAAGTGGTTGATCACCTTTTTCGATGCAGCTTAAAAATCCTTCCTTCTTTCCAAGCTTTTTGTTGAAAATAATGCATCTCACACAGTTGCTCACCACCTGCTGAACCTTTTGCTCTAAGTGAGGGATCCAATACGATTGTTGTACAGCATGAACAGTTTTTTGAAGCGCAAAATGTCCAACACTATGAGCGTCAACAATAACTTCTTTTTCCATCGCTTTCGGGATCACGAGGAGGTCATTGCCATTCACTTCCTTATAAACAAGTCCAGCTTTCATCTTGTAGCCTTCATAGGGACGACTGGCCAGGATTTCTATTATTGCTTTCAGCATCTCATCTTTCCCTTGAGCGTTTTTGATTCGAGCTGTGATCTCCGAGGATACGAGCATTACACTGTCGGGACAGCGACTAAGGCAGTCGACATGCTTCAACCGTTCTCTAGGACGATGTTCTACTGCGAATTCGAAATCTTGCAGATAGACAATCCACTGCGTGACTGCTCTTGGCACAACCGCCTTCTGCAGAGTTTGTTTAAAAGCGGCGCAATCTGTTACTAGCTTAAACGGCGATCCCAGCAGATAATGTCTAAATTTCTTCACAGCTAGATACACGGCCTTTGCTTCTAGGACGTAGCTGTGTTGGCGGGACTCAGCTTCTGAGGTCTTCTTGCTCCAATATTGTATTGGGTGGAGTCTGCCATCGAACCACTGCATTAAGACCGCTGCAAATCCATCTTTTGATGCATCCGTGTGTAACTCTGTCTTAGCCCTCTTGTCAACGCATCCTTCAAACTCTGAAATGCTTTCATCTGAGGCTCAGCCATTTGAAAACCAACGTCTTTCCGCAGCAAATCAGTCAACGGCCGTGCAATCTGTGAATAATTCAGCACAAATTTTCTGAAGAATCCAGTCAGTCCTAAAAAAGCTTGAACTGCTCTGACGTTTTTCGGCACAGAAAACTTGCTGACCGCAGCTGTCTTTTCCTGTCCAGGCCATACGTTTCCGTCTTCAATGTTGTGGCCCAAGAAGTTTATTTTCTTCTGCAAGAAATGACATTTTCGCCACTTGATCTTCAAGCCGAACGCTCCTGCTGTCTCGAAAACGAGTGCCATCTTCTCCAAACATTGCTCTGCAGTCTCGGCGTGAATAATTATGTCATCCATATACAAATCCAGGATATCTCTGTACATCAGCTCTTGGAATACGTGGTTAACGTAACGAATAAATACAGCTGGCGAGTTTCGAAATCCAAACGGGGTTCTATTGAATTCGTAAAGTCCAGATTTGGTGATAAACGCTGTAAATTTCTTGCTATCCTCCTCAATAGCCACATGGAAGAATCCGTTCTCCAAGTCCATCACGGTAAAATTCTTCGCTTTTTGCAGCTTTTCCAAGACATCGTCGATAACAGGCACGGGGAAACAGTCTCTCAGCACCATCGAGTTTAGCTTTCGAAAATCAACGCAGATCCGACGTGTGCCATCCTTTTTGTTCACCAGTACCAGGCGGC